>JAHZNE010003041.1:0-21242 GCA_027744055.1 Callyntrura sp. NNG-2020
TGGAATGAGGATATCCTTAAAAATTGACACATATTGCTGTCGTAAGGTTTCTGTCAGGTTTGATTTTGAAGACTTATCTTCAATCTTCCGTTCAGTTGTCACTTGGATATTCGTTTTCAGTAATACCGTGTCGTTCTCGGGTTCAGAGTCCGATGACAGGGTTATGATTTCATCTTCACACGCTGGTTCGTCCAACGTTTCAAAATGCTCGTTCAAGGTCCCCTCACAACGAGTATTTGATGAGGATTCCGCTATATTTTCTGCTAAACCGATTTCTACTATTTGCGTTTCTTCGAGACTCATTATTGGATCACCATTCGGCTTATCTTCATCATTTATAGTTGCTCTTAACTCGGAAGTCAAATGTTCTACCAAGGGTGCTGATGTTTCATTTAAAAGTTCCACAATTAAACAGTCCACCTCATTGTGCTCCTCTGATCTGTCACACACTTCGAGACTAACTGTAGTCTTGTTACGTAAACGCTTTCCCTTCTTTGTAGGTTTCTCTCCACTGCTCTCACTATGTTTTGTTTTTCTTTTCTTTGTCAAAGTGTTAGTACTGGCCGTGGTACTGGCAACATTACTACTGTTAATTGATTTCCGTTTCTTGGTCTTCTTTTGAGAATTATTTATGGAAATCTCATCACCACCGTCGTCAATATCTTTGCAGGTATTTTCATTACTTCCCTTCTCCCTCTTTATCTCAGTTCCAGAAAGATCAGGGGCATCCCACACGTCTTCATCTACTTTGCTGTCTCCTTTGAGCGAAAGTAATACATTCCCTGCCAACATTAATCAAAATTTAAAAAATATTTTATTCTTTTTATTATTGTATGCTGTATATTGTAAGCGAAACACGAAACATGACTCACACTCAAGCTCTAAGTAATCTGACGCTCGTTTCAGCTGCACCCGGCCATTGGTCCCAACTTTGATCTCTGCATTCGTTCGTTTCAAAACGTCATCTACTGTCGCCCTGTACAAAATAAAAACGTAATTGGTTACCTTACGTTTTTCAGCTTTTACTTCTACTTTCACTGATGACAAAATTACCTTGACTCAAATTGAACTAATGCTATATTAGGTTTCCTTTTCCAGTAAATGAAATCCGTCACCAGACACCTAGGATAACTGGTATTAGACAAGTTTTGTATAATACCACATTCCGCCAAAGAACAGCTTCCGAATGCCACTACAACGCAATCCTTCACAGAAGTCCCCCATCGCCTGCAAGCCAACCTTGCTCGTCTTTGATGATCTCCTTCCGGCAAATGGGTCAGCCAATTCGTAGGAGAACCGTAAAAATTCTTGCACACCGTACAGTACAAATTATAATTGGAAGGCAAACTCATTTTGAATCACGTAAAAGATGTAAAATTCTGCTTTTAACATTCCGTTTGTTTTGATGACTAGAAGATTCTACCTAACTGATATTAAAACACTAATATGTACATTTTCAGTCTCTTGAAACAGGTTTCATAAAATTGTTCATCGGTTTCTCTAAATCTGATTGTCTTTTGTTATATAAACGGCTTTCACCCGAACGCGTTCGAACGTACAAAACCTTATGGAGAAAGTGCATGAAATGTTCCATCGAGGCAAAACAAAACTCAAAACATAAAGCAGCCGGTTGTACTGTAGGTGCATGGTGAAATATTTGCATGTGCTTCATAGCAAACTTCTTCACCACACGACGAGACGAGAGGAGAGACACCCAGCTCCAAACCCATCAAGGAATTGTATTTGCTACCTGTTCCTGCTCATAAAGGTGTCTTCACGAATCAGCTGCTAAAATTTGTTTTGAGAACATTAAATGTAGTTTCAGTTTGAGCACGTGTGCATTACGGTTAACTCGCAGATTAAAATAACACCCACACACCTACCTTGTATACGGAACATATTTCAGTGACAACAACGATTTAACATTCAAAGGTGAAAGGTGACAAGTTACCGTGTTGCTTCTCAATTTGACATTCCAGTGTTTTTAGATCAGTTTACTCCATTGTCAGTGTGAAGTGAAGGATAAACCCGGGAACTCGGCGTCAAGCGTCAATATGGTTTTTTATTTTACATCAACTGGTGAGTTTTATACTTTATGTCTTGTCAAGTACTATCTACTGTAATACAATGTTTTGTATATTTTGTTTTAATGTTTAAATTATGTTGGTTTATGCGTTCAGTTGTTGATCCCCCAGTCACCCTGTTTATGGGCGAAGATAAATATGAAAGTAAGTAAGACATATTTTAACTGTTTTAGAGTATAAAATGTTGTTAATAAGGCATTTTTTATAAATTATTGTAGATGAAGAACTAATAAAATGGGGTTGGCCAGAAGATGTATGGTTTCATGTTGACAAATTATCCTCAGCTCATGTATACTTGCGACTTAGACCCGTAAGAAAATATATACCAAACAATGATATGTGGGGAGTGCTGTATGCTTTTACTCTTTTACAATAAATTTCTCAATTAAATTGTTTTGTTAAAGGGCGAAACTATAGATGACGTACCTTCTGCCATCATAGACGATGCTTGCCAACTAGTTAAAGACAATTCGATCACAGGAAGGAAACAATCCAGTGTTGATGTTGTATACACGTTATGGAGTAACTTAAAGAAAACGGCAGCAATGGAAGTAGGTCAAGTTAGTTTTTTCAAGGATAAGGACGTGCAACTTGTTAAAAATGTTCCAAAGAATTCGGACATTGTGAAACGACTCAATAAGACTAAAACCGAGAATATGAAGTTAGATTTTAAAGCTCTACGGGAGGACAGAGATGCCAAAGAACGAGCGGAGCAAAAAGAGAAGGAAAGGAAACAGCGAGAACAAGAGAAAGAGCTTGCCAAAAAGAGAGCACAAGATGCAGAGCTTCGGTAAATGCTAACGTTTAGTAAAAGAAAAAGGTTTTACATTAAAATGCTCCCACTTTTACAGTAAAGAAATAATTAATTTTTAATAATTACTTAATTTTCAGGAGTTACACATCATTAATGAAAGAGGAAAATATGAAAACAAATCGGGACAATTCCGGCTCGGATTCAGACGATTTTATGTAAAATACCTGTACTTACTAAATCGTTGTTGTTTTTATGGTTCTGTAATCGTATAAATCGTTTTTGAATTGCTGTTGAATGTATGCAAAAAGGGAGGCATAATTGATGTTGATGTACCTATTTCAAGTTTGTTAGCGACAAATTCAATTCGTGTAACCAAACCGCATACACATGATTAATTTGTGATGGATAACACTTTAAATTTATTTTGTACTGGTTTTCGTACTTCAATAAAGGTATATCTAAACCAATATTTATCCTCGTAAAATACTTTTGTAAACAGTTCGTTCTTTATTTTTGCCGTAATCGTTTTGCCAGCTACAATTCAAACTTAACCTGCCAACTGTACTACCAGTACTACCCACCTCACTGTAATTTTATTAATCCTGAATTATTGTGGAACACGAAGGTCGTAGGTTAGCCTGTCCATCAAATGTCTCGTCTGTTGTCTTTTGTCCAGCTTTAATGTGTTACAGTATATTAGTCCTCCTGCCGTAAATAATAATATAGGTATCACAGAGTGGAGCTGGTAATGCATGTAACTAGCATAACTTGATTGATTAGATCAACACAACCTGCAATCAACCTCTCGTCGGGGTATTCTGAAAATACCTGAGGTACTTTGTCACATTAGTGCTGCTGTATATTATTCTATTGATATTTTTACCAATTAACATGAACATTTTTATGTTGTGGTGATGAGCCAATTCTGCCTGGAAAAGGGTATATAATGACAGTAAAAAGTGTAGATGACAGAATGTCCTCAGTCATCTTGATGTAAACGTGTAGGTCATGAATGATGGTTTGTAATGATGACCAATGGCCAATCAATCATAGATGTGCTAATCAACTTTCTGTGATAGAGAGCTGTCTTGTTCTGTCGTTGACAGATAAATGCCCAGTGGTGTTTATTTATGGTTTTGCAAGATTTGAAGTACTATGTTTATTTTAACGGCTCACCTTTAACTGTAATGGTCATTGGCGGATTATGTTGTACACGTATAAAATAAAACGCGTAAAAATAAACGACGTTACATTATGCAACAAGACTCTTTTAATATTTTTAAAATGCGTCAATAGTCAGCAGACCTATCCATCCGTCATTTGAAATGATATTTTATCTTGCTTTTATAAATGGATCTCCCAGAACTTATCAGAAAAACTTAAAACCATCAGGCAGTTGCAGGATCTTAAATGGTCATACGCTATTCTCTTGCGCACCTTCATACAGTTCATTAGTAATTCTGAACTTGGTCCGATTACAAGGTGAAATAAAATCAAATATGAAGTTCCTAGTTCCTTTCCTGGGAATGACCCTCTTCCTTTCGGGAGGGGCCTACGGAGCGGTAACGTTAGGTAAAATAACTATTTTATTACGCCAAGTCCAACTGACCATGCAATAGTAATTTTTATTTAACAATTTATTATGCAAAATAGAGGGATACAATGTTGACACGTCAAGTGTAACGGTGTCAGGTCTAAGCGCCGGTGGGGCGATGGCGATGCAATTCCACGTATTATTTTTTTTATCACATATATACATAAAAGCCTATTTTGATTGAAGGGCAAAATGATAAACGTTCCTGTTTTCGGTATATATGATCATCTAGGTCGCCTTCTCCAGTGAAATTGTAGGAGCAGCGATATATGCTGGACGTAAGATTCAAAAGTATATTTGTAAAGACGTCATAAGTCTAATTATGAAAATCTAACGTCCACTGCGCTTTTCCTGTTCACAGTTCCCTTTGCTTGCGCTAAGGGTGGCTTGACTTACGCCAATCTCTGCATGTACAGCCCTTCAACAGTTGTCGTTGCTAATTTGGCCAAAGAAATACGAAGTTTGGAAAGCGCCAACAAAATTGATAGCACCGGTAACCTATCTGGGAATAAGGTCTTCATTTTTCACGGCACAAGAGATGCAACCGTGAACCCAGGTGAAATGAATAGAGTTGCTAAGCCCTCCTATTGCGAACTAAAACTCTTTGGGCGATATATAATTTTTGTATTTCCATGATTTTCATGCAGTGGCTGGACAAAAGATAGAACAGCTCTACGAGGAGTTTGGTGCCGTCATTGAGACGGAGTATTCCATGGCCGCGGCGCATGGCTTTGTAAGATTTAAACTTACGTACTTTTTTGGAATGGGCGAAATGGTCAGTTGAATGACATTTTGTATAAAAATCCATTTCTGTGTTGTTTGGTGGACTTGCACAAAATAGCCCACAGACTTTTATGGTGGAGCCTGCGGAACAACTTCCTCAGCTACTCATTATATTAACAACTGCGATTATCATGGAGCATACGTAGCATTGAACTCTCTCTATGGAGGATCACTAACCGCACCCTCTGCAACGCATAACAATACATATTTAGCAGGGCAGATGATTGAGTTTAACCAACAGGAATTTGGTGCAGGTGCTGCAACTAGTATGGACACAGTTGGGTACCTTTATGTGCCTGCCAACTGCCAAGATAGAACCAAACAGTGTAAGCTTCACATTTCCTTCCACGGATGTCATCAAGCAAAGTGAGCAAACGCTGTTTTATTTGTAAACTGTTTCAAAAATGGTGGTAGTCTGGGAGTGTACCACTTTTACGGCCGTGTCGTGTGATCGAATATAGGTAAAATCTAACTGTTTTTGTTGGTTACCTTGAAGGAGCAATCTTCAGGACATTTACGCTACAAAAACTGGCTACATCGAACTTGCCGATGCAAATGACATGATTGTATTGTTCCCGCAAGCCACTGCTAACCTTCTTCAAGGCAACCCTAACGCATGTTGGGATTGGTGGGGTTATCTGAACATCAATTTCTGTGAGCAGGCTAAAAAAAAATTTTTGCATGCCTTACTTTTCTGTCTCATTTAATTCATTATTACACAGAACATTTCTTGTAAATGTTCACAGTGAACAAGGACGGAGCTCAAATGAAAGCTATTCAAAGTATGATGCATCGTGTGGCTACTTGGTAAGTGCATAAAATTTGGTAATAAATACACAATTATGGTTCACATCATCATAATCATCATGATATATTTGCCAGCGACCCATCACATGGATGCAACCCATCAGTAACTACTAGCCCAAACCCCATTTCATCCACTACTGATGGAGGCGTCACCGGACCTAGCGAATGTCACGACAATGATGTATCATTCCACCCCTTACCCGGTGCGTGTCGCTTCTACACTGCATGTGCTTGTGGGGCTAGTGTCCTGTTAGAATGCGCTGCAGGACTTGTTTTCGATCCAGCAATAAGCAAATGCAATTTTATGCAGTTGGTGCCAGGATGCGAGGGTGGTAAATAGGCGAACCTAGTACTGCACTCTACACACACATGAATACTACAGACTATTATTACAAGACAACCAGAAACTATAGTTTATAATTTCTAAAAATGTGCAAAAATTTGATAATAAATTTGCAAACTTGCAACGCGTCAAAATAATTTTTTTCAGTTTTTATTCTTCCAAAATTATGTTATTTTGTGGGTCACAACATTACAAAAATGGAATTATACATCCTGTTGATTTGATGGAACAGCCCACATAATCAATTTTGGGGATGCATTTACGACCAGTTGTTGGAGCCACCCCATTCATTAGTATCCGCAGCCCAACTCTCAGCCTCCGCACTCCAATCTTCGGTGACAGGTTGACCAGCAGCAGCACCACCACCACCAGCAGCATAAGGCGCTGGAGCAGCGGCGACAGTAGAAGCAGCAGTAGCGGCAGCTGGGTCCAACTCGGCAACCGCAGGCTCAGCTTGCCAGTTATCAGAGATAACTGGAGCGGCGATAGCCTGCTCAGGTTCCAGTGCCTTTCCTGCAATCAAAATTTAAAAAAAATACATCATTAATCCATTTAGTGTTAATTACCATCTATTTCTCTTTCGCATTATTATACTCCTGTTATCAGCATCCGGTAAAGCAATTGCGAAAATCATAAGCTACGCTTCACGCTACGTATAGTAATACGATTGATCATCCTGCAATCAGTTCATAGCTATACATTATTATAATTGTGAAAACCCGTTAGTACCTGGATCTGATTGGTGAAAGCTCCAGGAGTGAAACGTCCAGCAATAGCAGTTGCTCCGGTGTAAGAAGCATATTTCAACACAGCCCTCTGTCCATAGGACCTGGAGCTAATTACGTAAACGTCCGATGGCCTTTCAATAGCGACGATAGCACGTGCCGCCAACAGAATCTTCTCCCAGGTTCTTCGCAAATTGATTATGTGCACTCCTATTATAACCAAAAACTATGTTACCAACTGGAAACTTTATTTAATACAAGCCGACGTGTACTCAACAAATTTAAAGTTAAGTGTCAGAGTAGAATGTCGTACATAATATTTCAGATATATGCTTGTCAAATTGATCATCACTTAATCTCAACTTTTTTCAAAACCCAAAATACAAATGTTCATAAAAAATTTGTCTCTTACCATCAGTACGGCGCTTAAAGATGTACTGCGACATTTGAAAGTCCGCATTTTCTGACCCAATGTGGGTAGTCGCGGCCAGCATTTTTGTTACATCATCCTCGCGGATTTGCAGAACTTCAAGTCCTCCCGACATCCTGGTGCAGGTTTTCGAAAAGTAGCAAAGAGTGAAAACTCCTACAAATCATATGCAAAATAAAAAATAATCAATAATACTACGAATGAATCAGTTTTAATCAGTACTACTACAGTTAACAGTCAACAATGTAGTGGAATGAGAGTTGAGAGTAGCCTGCGTTCTTATTCATCTCCGGCTGATATGCTAAAAATTACAGAAAATTTATCTATTTTCGAACGCTTCCAACGCAAAACACAATGCCCCTGACCTTTATACTGTGTACTGTCAACTTTAACATTGTACTAATTAATTAACTGGCTAAAAATCAAACAAGAATTAAAATAGAGGAGGAAAAAAATGACTTACGCTGAGCAGATGCCAAATGGGAATTACCAACTGAGCTGATCTTTTTCTTTCAAGTTGAATGTTGAATGTTGAACGGGTAGACAGGGCATGGGAAACGCGACAGTAGTAGTAGTTGTTGTACAAGGTAGCCCCGGCGTGTACACTCCGTTTGCAGTTGGCGGAATATCGTAGCTCATAACGTTGTACCAATCCCCCTGAGCTTGAAAGATGTGGTGTGCCGGTTCGCCCCGACAAACGTTTTTACATGCTTTTTTCGGCTTCCATTTCCGTCTATGCATTTTTGGACACAACTTGTATGAAAAGTGGTTGCTGTTCTTGTTCGACACCACCACTGCAGTTTTGTTTTTATTGTAGTGTCATTTGCTATTGAATAGTTCATAGTTAGCCATATCACCAGTCAGTCAGCTGGCAGTGTGTGGTGTTGCAAAATAATTTAGTTAAATTAATTATATTTGGTGGAAATTTGTCAAAATAATTACAAAATAAGATGCCGGAAGGGCTCCAGTACGTGCTTTCAGGAAAACTTTCGGAAAATTCACGAATTTCCGTTATTGGCTGTAAGTTTTTAGAAAATCGAATTCCAACTACCTCAGGTTAATAAAGCACTTGCATTGTATAGCAGATATACACCCTTATGTGTAGTACCACTATATTGTGTAGTGGAGTGTGGTAAATTATAGGTGCATTTATTATGCCAATAATGGTTAATGGTGCGTGTATTGAAGTGTTTAAAAAAATTATGCAGGTCAAGTTAGCGTTTTAATGTAATTCATGGAATTTCTCTGCAGATTTGGAGAGATGCACTATCAGCTGTATAGGCCATATTTGATATACTCCATTTAAATGGGGAATACTAGTGATGTCTACCAATATTTAATTGACGCATCTCTCTTGTTATTGTTTATCCTAGATGATGCTGGGCCATCCCTCATTGTTGAAAAATGCATTCAGGAAATTGTTACCAATTGTTTGGACAGTTCTGAGGGTAGTAAGGTCCATCTTCACTTAATACTATTTTCGAACGATGTCACTAATGTCCGTGTACCATCCCACCGTATTACCAGCGATGTGACCACATATGACTACATAAGAAATCCTTGTGAAAGTTTGGGTAAATAAAAATGATAACCACCTTTGACCTTTATATGAATAGTTACCCTTCTGCGATCATTTGATTAATTTTAACATGTGTTTTTCTCCCTGTTTCAGAGAGTATGTATGAAGTGATCTCAAAAAATATTGCCGCAAGACCTGGAAGATCTCATGTGATGCTGATAGATGATTACGGCCTATTTTCAGTTATGTGTGGGTGCAGGGATACAAAACGCCAACACCATTTTATGCGTTTAATGAACAAGTGCTTTAGAAAAATATATTTGCTCTTCTACAAGGAAAGTTTAAGTAAGGAAGAAATTGGAATGATCTATGGCATCAGCTCGGATATCGCGTTTTTGCAGTTGCATCCGGATAGTTTTGGTTCAGCTTGTAATAGTAACAGCAAGTTTATTTGTGACCTGTTGAAAATCAGGGAGGATCGACGGGTTACGCATGATGTGAGAATTGTTTAAAAATACTGCATTTGTTTGAATTGTATGATTTCCTATTTTCTGCTTATTTTTTGCACTACTGTACTGACTGTATTAACTGTATATATACTTATCACTTGTGTGCATTATTATCATTTTAGAAATCGGTGTTTCAAGTGACCGAAGATGAGATAAAAGAAGAACTTATTTTTGACTCCTCGGAGAAAGGCGGCAGTAGCAGTTCCGATGTATTAAAAAATTTAACAACTTTTAAACTCACATTGGAAGATGATGAAAAGGAATCAAAAAATAAACTTCACCTGCCATACTTTGAGTAAGTATCTCTGTAATTGCTGCAAAGTTTTAATTTTATTCCATACGGCGTACGCTATAATACACGTTCTCCTTCAATATCTGCTAATTTTCAGAGCTCAGAAAACGTCTTTGGAAGATCCAGAAAATTTTGATGATTATGACGAGGAGGACGAAGAAGACGAGGAAATATAATTTAAACATGTAAGCGTCACCTATTACTGCTGCAACTGAAACGAAGCTTTAATTTGCATCAAGTTTGTATCAACTTCATAGAAGATACACAGGAGGTAGAAAAATTTCTACTATTTTGCAATGTTTAAAAGAAATCTTATCATAACCATCAAGGATTATATGTATATAAAGTTATTCGGTTCGTGTATTTAAATTTTCGGATAAGACTGTGTTGTTAGTGTTATTTGTAAAATCTTTTACAATTTTACGTATACAAGTTATTTAGGAAAAATGAAGATGTCTACTAGCATAGTGATAATTGTCGATGTGTGATACTATATTAAGAGAAACTACATTCCACAGGTGCCCTGTGATGAAAATATATTGCCGCGATTGATTTAGTTGACGAACCGATATTGTACATGAAACAAATCTTCAAATCTCTCGTCCCAAGGAGATTGATATATTAGATTTTAGCCAAACTATTAATGGTGTCATCCTCCGTTATACATGAAACATTGGAAATGAGTTAGGAAGTATCGCTGAATAATTTAACCTCTTATTCTTATTCTTCAACGCCACGTGTATGACACCAATTTCTTATTTTCACATCTTCCTAACAAATTTTTCTCCACTTGACTTCAATGTAAATAAGCTATTTGGAATTATAAGGAAATAGAAAAGACTGTCACTCTCGGTGATTTGTCATTAGGAACAAGCTGCTTTTAAACGCTCGTATTCCGAAACATTGCACATTAGATCATGAGGTCAGTAGGGAAGATTTGCACTTTTGCAGGGGTCTATCTTTAACTCTGAACCGTAATAATAGAAATAGTGTACCCCATCATTGGACATGTTGATTGACGATGGAAGTAGAATGGTCTTAGAAATACAAATCTACGGGTTTCAAGAGGATATTAAATGTATAGTCATGCGTACACATTTTGTATGTCAATGTCGTGATGATGATGATTTAAACCCTTTGCTCTGTTAGCGTTCCTCTTCGACGTTTGCACGAAGATTGGCGATTTATTTATTTACCTTGTATACGACCATTATGCTGATACAGACTGATAATGATAATTAAAATGAACATTGTGTGTAAGTCTATGTGTTAATGGTATGCGTTGATAAAAGTTTACAGTTTATTTACTTATTGTTATCTTTATCTTCCACAGGTGAAGTAAAAAATTGATGCTCATCAGATATACCAAAAATAGAACAACAATCTGATGATGGCTAAACTCGGAACGGAACGGATTAATGATTTATACAATCTCACTCCTGCTGACAATACGCATAATTGACCATCAAACTACAATCAGCAGAATCTTAACAATTTCGGCACGGATGCGCAAATGCGCATACATCGTTCGACGGATACCAAAGTGTGGACTGTTATTGTGTTATCTTTTATGGAACAATCAACCGCTCATTGATCTCCGGAAGTGATAGCAGTGCTTTGTGTGTTGTACATTTAAGTTTGTCACGATACCACACAAGAACAGATGATCAAAACATCAACCAATGTTACTAAATACTTCTTTTAAGCTATCTCATAACGGCAGGGATCGTGTTTTATCAGAGTTCCCTTCGGAATCGCACTACTACTAGTGTGTGAACTGTGATAATTTGTGCAAAAGTTGGTTTGACCTGGTGTAGGGTGCTGCTTATGCTTGTTGATAAAACTAAATTGCAGTAAGTCGTCTTTGTTTTTTTGGTTGGTGCTGTTTTATGTGAACTGTGAACCTAATCGCGCACGTGGACGCCAAGCATTCTGGATTGGTGTGTCGTGATGAAGGAGGCGTCATGAAGACTGAATAAATTGGCTGGTTGCCTCAACGTTTGTGTGACCTTTTAAACCAAGGATTGTTATATGTTTTTGTCATGTATGCGAATTTACGACGGTGTGCGTCAACAGTTGTTGTTGACAGTAGTGAAGAAATAAAAACGTATTGTGTGCAGTGGCACTGCAATAATAATAGCCAACAACAACAAGTCTATTAGTTTTAATATTTTTTTTATTCATTTTCTTGTCAAACACAATTTTTGAGATCTTATACCGCTCAGTCCCTCTTAGAATACACGAACGACTGAAGTCAGGCACGTATTACACTATGTACACATAATAACATGCAAATTTTTAGAAGGGTTTACATTTTATATATTTTTTTGTAATTTTCTTATTTCGATCGTGTCACAATTTGAAGAAAAGTGAAGCTATTCCATCGAGGTATCGTCTTAATACTTGTCAAAATAGCTATTATTACATTTACAACTCGCTAATAATATTTCAATTATCATTTTACAAATTTGATCATCAACAAAGATCACTCACTGCCGTGTGGGATGAGTAAAGCTACTTAATGTCACTTTGGAGTTTTTTTTTTGTATATTTCGATGAAACCAAATTATTTTCACATTTTACATGGTATCAATGTGCAGTTGACAAAAATAACAAATTATTAGACTACCATCTATAGCTAGAGACCTTATGATATTTTTCTCAAAAAGTGCCGACAAATCGGCATATTATTTCATTTTCTAATAATAATTACATGTACTCATCATACTCGCTCGAAACATTTGCGTGGAAGATAAATTTAATTTTTTTTATTTATCATCGTTTCACATCATCATCAGACCATGAAAATATGAATTTTCCATGAGAGGTAACCGTTCTTACTAAAACAAAACTGGCAGAAAAATTGTTCGGCTTTTTAAAAATACATCCATTCTGTAACTTAATAAATCAAATGTAATGTGGAGAGTACTCGGAGTAATCATATTTTCATTTTGTAAATATGTTTAATTAGAATATTCGTTTTTATCTTAAATATATATACATTCTTAATGTCGATGATGTATGATCTTTACCTCGCCTTATCATCACCGTCATCTAATCATGTTTAACTACAAAATTCAAAATTAACAAAAAAGTCATCTACCACTATTTACTTAAAATAATAATGGAATTAAGTGATTACACGTAAATAACCAGAAAAATTTATAGATGAAACATTAGTACATTTACATCTTTAACTAGGCATATCATCAGTACAACAATTACAAAGAAGTTAATAATAATGATATACTTAGGTATATTAATTAATGTGACCTACAAACTCCTAAAAATCATCAGAAATCAACAAAAATACGAGTAATAAGAAAAAATGCATGGCCTTTTTAGCTTTCGGGAGGGAGGGGGTGGGTATGAAAATTGGGGAGAAGAATCTCGTTAATTTACTCGTCATCATCCTCATCAGATTCTTCCTCAGATTCCTCTTGCTCATACTGCTGTGCTTGTTGTTGTTGCACTCCACCTCGGTTTGCCTTCTTGTTGTTTTTGTATCCTTCCATTTCCTGTGAAATAAATTCAGAAATATTACAAATGTTATCAAAAAATTCGAATTAACTACTTAAGATCATCGCCGTCCACCAACTACTCAGCTACTTTGTCTCAATTATTTGACTCACCCTCTGGTATCGCTGCTTATCTCTCTCAGCCATAAGGTTGTACCGTTCCCTGGTTTGAGGGTCAACACCAGCCCACATACGACCCAACTCTTTGGCAACATCACCAACAGTGTACTCCGGGTTCATTCCCCGAATCTTCGGCCGCTCATCGTTACAGAACCAGAAGAAGGCGGAAAGAGACCGCTTTGGTGCATTGGGGTCCTTGCTACGCTTCCTCTTGCCACCGCGCTTCCTGCCAGAGTCCTGAGGTACGTAAGTCCTCATTTCAGCGTTGAAGCGTTGCTTGTCAACCTCAGCTTGATTTTGGAAAGGTGCCTTCTCTTGGGCAGACATAGCCTACGAAAATATTGAAGGCGTTTATGAATTTCCCATTTCGGCGGCAAAATCCACTTCCCCTATTTTTTCATGCAACCACCTCAAATTCCCACCACACCACTAAAGCTACCCTAAAAATTCCACTAAAGCTTATGCAACCGCCAAATCCCCCGAAAAATAAAAAAACAGCCTTTCATACCTTCCATCTTTGGGCGCAGCTCCTGGAGAATTCCGTAAAAGCAACCGCCTGATCGGGGTGGCGTTTCTTCAACTCCTCCCGACATGCCTGAACAAAGTAGGCATACGCCGTCATCCTCCCCCTTGGCTTTCCCGGAACCTTATTTCTCGGCATGATGACCTTTCCGAATGTACCACGTCAGTAACTCCCTCAAATCTCCACAAAACACCGGATTTTCTCCTGAAACAAACGACAAACACCCTCAATTTCTCAAAACTTGCTAAATTTTTCCAAAACCTGCCCCCGGGGGCGTCCCAGGTCGAAAAAATTCGAAAAAGTGACGATAGCGTCAGTAAAATTCATACCTTTTGTATTTTAGATGGAGGTTCTTTTTCCTATGTTATCGTTCACTTTACGCACCGAGTATATTGGTAAATGTAGTATAAAAACAGTAGTAAAAGGAGCGCAAAAGGGTTGTTGTTTTTGTAGATAGAAGAATTCTTAACTCAGAGTCGAGACTCTGTAAATTTGTTGGACGAGAGAAGTAGTAGAGCTAGAGCTTTGCTGCAGCAATGCAAACGCAAAGGCAAGGCAAAATGCACTGGTTCACAAGCTTTGGCTGCTTTACCGTTTATTCCCTTTAGTTTGAAGGAGAGCCGAGGCGAACGGAGGAAACAAGCAAAAGAAGCTTCACTTTGGCTTCACTTTACCACCAATACCATATATTCCTTATACACACACACCACCACCACCACCACTACCAACCACCACTACTGCTGCTACTACTACCACCATTTACATTACACACATATAGTGTGTATAATAGCTTGGCCAAACGGCATAGGCACATAAGACATAAGCAGAGGAGAGTAGGCATACGGTATTCAAGTTGAGCAGCAGAGCACACTGAAAACGACGACACAAGCACACACGAAAGGCAGCACACACAAAGCAGCCAGCAAGCAGCCTTCTTTCATCCAATCTCTCGCTCCATTATAAAATGTCCATAGCGAATAGCAGGCAAGCAAAGGCTAACTATTTATGCTCCCTCTCTCTCTCTCTCTCTCTGTCTGCCTCCCTGCTTCTTCTATATACGAGACGAGCAAGAGCAAGCGATATGCATATATACTGCGAGATTTTTACATATTTTATAGGTATATCCGATCGTATCGTTCTTCTATCATCATCATGTAAGCTTGTGTGTGTTGTGTGTGTGCTTGTGCCTCTGTCGTTCGTTTACTTCTTCGTGCCGTCTCTCTCATTCGTCGTACCATTTGCCTTGTTCCCTCTCTCTCTCTCCACTCGAATGTAAAGCTTTTTTGGGTTGTTGTAGAGTTGCTTACTTTGGCTTTGGTGCTTACATGGCAGTGGTAGGTACGTAATAGAGAAGGTAATAGGGGGATATAGTCAGAGGGAAACTTTTTTATAGATATAAAAATTGCTGATGTATGTGATGTGGTGGTGGTGGCGGTGGTGAGGAGGATGATGATGATGATGAGGCTTGCTTGCTTGCATGCGTCTCCCTTTGGTTTAGTTCTCTCAAGAGCTGTTCTTGTGTGCTTTTTGTCCGTTGCTGGTTTTTTTTTGGTTGTTGTTCTAGTAGAACTAGATGCCTTTCGTGTAGTAATGGTGTGTGTTGCTTGCTGCTGTCGCTGTTGTCGTAAGTAATGCCTATGTGTTTTGTGTGTGCCTTATAAATGCAGAAGAGAGGTGAGCGTGTCCGGGCATTTTTGCGGGGGTCGGGAAGAGTGTGGGGACGAGGGGGGAAGGAGAGGAAATGGAGGGAAATTTCGAGCATGACAGGTAGGGCGAGGGGCGAATGGAAGAATACTGAGAGGTTTTTGAAGGGTCAAAAGGAATTTCACAGGGTTCTTGGAAAAGGGACGGGATTGTGGGAAGAATTGGGCTCCTTTGTTTAGGGGTTTGGGCTCAACTGTAATTCTCTATGACTAAATGGATGTACGTGTGCTTTTATTACTCGTCTCGTCATCACGGTGTTAGGCATTGGCAACAGCACCACAGCACAGCAGAATAAAAGAGGTTCGAATTCCCTCTGCTTTTCGTAGAGTTGAATGCTTGCTTGCATTTTACTTGTTTGCTGTTGTTGTAGAATAGAAAAGACGCAGATATACGGCGTATAAAAATGTAGCTTAGAGAGAGGGAGACGAGTAGTGAGAGACCATAGCGAAAAGGTATATTAGAAAACGAAGGATATTACACTGAAGCAGAAGAAAAGAAGGGAACTCTGCTTTGATGATGATGGGATGAGGACGACGACGATGATGATGATGATGATCATAGGAAAAGGTATGCAGGCAGGCAGAAACAGAACGCAGACCTTTAGATTTAGTTTACGTGATCAAGTGAAGGTATATCGCTATTAAGGTTATATGGGCTTATATAAGCCGCTTTTATATAAGGACGGGAGAGAAGAAACCCGATATGATGTATATACAATGTAAGTACACAGATGAATGGTGACAGTTCAACTTTTTGGGCACAACAACAACTCTACGTTCATCTAGAGCCATCATAGTCAAAAGTGTATGCTGCCTCTCTCACTAAAGCCCACACACACACGTTTATGCACAAAGTAAAGAGAGAGAGAGAGAGAGAGAGAGAGAGAGGCACACTAAAAATCAGAGAGAGAGAGAGAGAACTAATGCACACAAGGCAATATGAGAAGAGCGTTTCATTCCCAACAAGAAGCAGCCTTGTACGAAGAATAGGAAAAAGCACACGGGAGGGCGGCTTGTATTTGCCAGTGAGAGAGAGAGAGAGAGCTTTACTTTATTACAATAAATAAATCCACATTCCATGCATTTAACTACATTTTAAGTGGAAAAGTATGACGATGATAAGTTTCGATGTTATATGTTACGTTACAGTTACCCAACATACGAGAGCGTATTGCATTAAAACTATAATATTGCGTTAGTCCATGTTCAATGCTGATTTACTAAACTCCCTCGCCGTCTTTTTCAAAATGAGAGAAGAGGGACGCTTAATTCAGCGTGCGTCTCTGCCACATGACTTTCACGAAGGCGAAAAAATATGTGTGTATTTTCTGTCGGTATTACATTTCAATCCAACATTTAAAAAACATTAATATGTTTTCTCTTTGTCTTTCAGTTTCAGCCAGCTTTACCACCATAAAACATTATGAAGCTGTCGTGCGCGCACGACGACGACGACGACACAGAAGAAAAGCATGTGGTAAAAAGCCATAGTCAGGGGAAGAGAGAGAGAGAGAGACAGACGGAGATAGAGATAATATATTATCTCAGGAAAAAGAGATGAACACCTCTGCTGTCTCTCTTTCTGTATAGCTAATTATTTCTGCGTAGTTGTTTGCCTGCACTACATAGTGCACAACACTAACACAATAATAACAACAACGGCACCGTTCGTCGTCTGTTGGGTAACAAAGCCAAAAGCTGGATAGGGCGGCATATTGGGGGATTTTTGGTGGTGTTTGGCGTTTACCATACTACACAAACACACACACACAAGCTGCTCAGGCGAAAGGAATGGAATTGGAATTAAATAACGCTTTTCGCAAACAACATGATGACTTTGCTTGTCCGATAACATATTAACCAATTTTTTTTCTCTCTCTCTCTCTGGCGAGTTAATATTAAGCATGTTAAGCCATTACATATCTATCGGTTTTTGTGCTGATGTGAGGAGGATGAATATGATCATGATGATGATGGCTAAATGTTTATGGTGATTTTTTTGGCCTCTGCTCTGCTGCTCTATATGTGCAACAGCAGCAGCGGCATGCAAGCCTGGCTGGCATGTAGAAAGTTTCTCTGTGTGTCTCTTTTTCTGGATTCAATGCATCAAGATCATGATGATGGTGATGATTGCATTTTTAGCATAAAACATGATGCAACATGAGTAAATTTATTTTTCTTTAGGTTAGTTTGCACCACAATGCTATATTTTGTAATATAGCCAGAAAAATATGGATCTTGAGTCGAGTCAGTCAGAGAGGGATTATTAGCTGGTGTGTGTGGATGATGGAAAAGTGGTAACATGAAACCTCGCAAGACTTTGCAGATATATCACGATAATGATGTTGATACAATGAGTGTTTGATTACCAAAGTGGAAGACAGCAGCATCAAATGCATGACATCGTCTTGTGAAGACTCTTCTCTCTCGACGAGAAAGAAAGACCTTGCTTCATCATCAGGGAAATCGTTATCTGCGAATTTTAGCACGTAGTTGGTAGTCTGGTGATAATGGACCAGGATGGAAGGTGTCGAGTTACCTAAATTATGACAAAGTTACTTTTGTTTTAGTTTTAATCGTCATATCACCATCATCGCCATCACCGCCGCCGCCATCGCCATCATCATCATCACAATCATGATGATCATGATCCCAGCGGCACCGTTGCCTCTCTGCATGATTTCAATCGTTGGTACTTATCGTTAGTCTACTTCCCGGATGCATTCCCACACACACAGCTTCACGCAAGGATGTAGATTTGTCGTTGTGCATTAGTAGCAGTCACACACACATGTCATGTAGCCATCCAAAACAGTAATATTCGCATTAGTGCCTTAAATGTCACTGCCTCTTGCTTCTCGATTTCCCCAAAACTTTCACCGGCTTCTTCCTCATTTATTTCAACAACCACTACAACATCCGTTGCGCAGATTCCCAATCATCATCATCATCAACATCCCAACTTTCTCCACACTGCCTCAACGGCCATCCATAACAAAATACCCCCTTCAACTTGTTCGTTACCCTTTTCGCTCCCTAAAAATCCCTACATTTCTAAACATCCTGTTGGATTGTAGCTCCGTTTCACCACCAATCGTTCCATGAGCACCGACTGTTTTCCTTCCCAGCATCAGTCACTATAGCTGTTAGGTTAGGAGCATAGCAGCAGTAGTGAGTAGCAGCATTCACGTAGAGAATTTTATAAAGCAGCACAGCAGCAGCAGCAGCAGAGCTAAAATACGTAGTTTTAGACGAAAAAAAAAACGCTGGAGAAAATGATTTTCGTTTTAGGTTGGTTTTGTGCTCTGTAAAAAGAGATCCTACGTTGCTGTAGTCTAGTACGCTCAACATAGACCCAAAGCAGTTATATAGTTAGGTAATAAAAATGCATGAACACGAAGGAAAGGGAGAGAGAGAGAGAGAGAGAGAGAGAGAGAGAGAGAAGAAGCGTGCATGTTATTGTGTAAGCCATTTTTGTGTGCTTGCTTTTGCCTGGCCGTGTGTGTGTGTGTATCTTTATGCCTCTTCTTCTTCTTCATCATCATCATCATTTTGCCTCTCTTTGTACTTGGTGGTGCTTACGTCCGTGTAAGTTGATTCGTAGATATATGAAATGAACCAGCACAAAAAATAAGCAGCAGCAGTGGCGGCAGCAGCAGCAGCAGCAGCAGCAGTTAGTAATATGTAGTTGTAGAGCCATATCATTATAGATATTTACAAGTGATAGAACTCATATATACTCGGTAAAAAAGGCGATGTGCTTATAACATGTTTGCCAGCCAGCCAACAGCACCAACAAAGCGTCATTTATCTGACCTATGTACTATATACAATACCTATTCGTCGTTCCTACGGACAAGAACAACGAAAAAGCAGACAAGCACATAAAAAACGTGAAGAGAGAGAGAGAGAGATGCAAAGGCAGATGGATGGATAATATGCATAAAGGGAAAACGGAAAGTTATTTATTCCCTATACTAACTGACTAACGAACGAACAACGAAAATGCTTTGCTTATTAAGCACGATATATATAGATATATATACACATATACATACATTCAGAGAAACGTTACACCATTAAAAAAGTGATGTACAACACAAGATGCACGACTACTGCTGTGTGTGTATGTGTGTATAGAAAATGAACAGCACAAGCACAGCACCGAGAGCAGCAAACAAACGTGTGTGTGTGTGTGAAATAGAGGGACAGAGAGAGAGAGAGACGTAAAGCTTTTTAAAGCGTAGAGCTTTGTAAAAAGGTTGCTTGCTAGAATATTACCTATGCGCCTACTTCTATGCTTTACACAAGTTTACTTTTTATTGCGTTTCTTCTTCTCTTCTCTTCTCTTCTTCGTTTTTTTCCTTTTCGTTCATTTCGTTAGCTTGTTTGTGCAGCAGCATTTATCCTGCCTGATGCTGCTGCTGCTGCATAAAAGAGAGAAATAATATAAATGAAAAGAAGACACGCAACTACCAAAAGCCCTTATAGAATAAAAAAAATTATGTATATAAATTCCCAATATATGTCTGTTGTATCTTCTCATCATCTGCTGCACGCATCCCTTTTTCCATTTATAAGAAAAGAAAAATGGTGTGAGTGTGCATGTGTGTGTGTGTGTGCAGAGGTATGTATGTATGTATGTATGTAGAGAAATATATACCTAACCAGCTTTTAAAATATGATGATAAAAACAACATTAAAAACCTGTCATGTCATGTAGTATAGATACTGGGAGTTGTGTGTGTAGTGGAGAGTGCAAAGATAGGCGGCTCGGTTGGCTAGTTATCTGGATAAATAATAATATTAATAATATTAATAATAAGTGAAGATGCATTTTCAAACTCGCCTTTTTGTCCACCACCACACGAAAAAGACCAAGGACTAAGCGGGGAGAAGAAGAAAGATATGTGAAGGAATTTGAATTAAAGTATGTGTTCAAATGTACAATGACGACATGCATAATAGCCTTCGTACTTTTGAGACTGAGTTTGAAATGACGATGATGATGATGATGATGATGATAATATGATGCGATGGTCCAGTCGGTCGGTATTTTATATCGCATATAAAAATCTTCTTTTCATACATACATTCATGCATGCCTGCCAACATAATAAGAAATAGAAGTAATCTTTTGTACTCAAGATTTCTGTTGTTGCTGCTGCTGCTGCTTAAAAAAGGAAAAAGAAGCCGTGCTGTTCAAGTTATATATTATACTTGTCTTTCTTCTTATTTTGTGTGATATGGCATGACGGTGATGATGACGATGATGATGATGATGATGACGATGATGATATGTACCACGTAAAGTAGTGAAGGCTTTTAGGTTATATTGGTTCTCCGTCTTTAGTTTTGCTTCTTCTAGGAATATGGATTCATCACGACGATCATGACGACGATGATGATGATGATGATGATGAAGCTGATGCTGAAATGCGTGTAGTAACCTTATATGTGTGCCTCTCGGCATAGGCAAATAAGTAAGTACGTTGTTCGGTCGCTGGTTCCTGTGCTTTAGTGTGCATTCTTGTTATT
>JAHZNE010003042.1:0-22478 GCA_027744055.1 Callyntrura sp. NNG-2020
ATTAGACGGTTCATCCGTTCCGAAAGGTGCTGGTGGCTGGTGGTACAGCCCCACCAAGAAATGTTTGCTAGTGACTCTATTCAATATGGACACACTGTATGACATCAGAAGTTATACCTCTTGCACAAAGAAATGTCACCTTGCATTCGTCTCCGAAAACTAGCAGGCGACAACTACTAAGCAGACAGCTGAGTACCACTTCTTCCCCTTCTCGGCTTCGTAAGTGGGTAAATACTCAATATATTCCTGTTAGCTTGCTAGTTGCAACTCTCCCAACCAAGAAAAGGAAGACCAAAACTAAAACCACCGTAAATAATCATAATGTGTGGAAAAGAGCGAAAAAAATGTTTCTATATATCTATTCGAAAGAAAGTCAAAGGGAAGATGGTGACAAAAAATAATAGCTTGCCGCATTCTATTAATATGTATGCACTGTTAGATTTTCATTGAATTTGCATGTTCTTACGTTTCATATTGTCATTACTGACATTGGAATATCCCATTGGCTGTTGCACTACTTATGTATACCACAATGGCATAATAGACTCTTTCTTCTTCTAACCCAAGCAAGTCAGTATCATGTATTTGTGTGTGTGCGCGTGCTTCCTATAATATTTATCTGTTTCACTGCAGCAGTTGAAGTTGGCAAGAGAGAAGTAAAAAAGTGAAACTTGCTCTAACACAACCGTTTTTGTATTCCTCCAGCCCGTACTGACGATAAGAGAGAAGTCACACAGTATTATATCCCACCATTCAAACTTGAATGTTTCTTGAAGAAGGGCATGATGCATTATATTCATGGTGTGTGTGTATATAATTTGCATGAGAAATACTTACCAGTGAAGCATATGATCTCCAAAGTGTCTCGGAAAAGAAACAACGAGTGTAGTTGAAGAGCACGTAGTACATTTATAAACTGTATATGTCTAATAACGTTGGGCAATGAGTGTGTGGATTGCGATTGCGATGAGCGTAAAACCATCTATCATTTGTATATATGAGTGTAATGCGAAAGTTAAAGAGATATGTACAAAAACATTTCATATCCGGGGTGCATTATCGCACGTAAAGTGCGCGTCTTGTTAGTAGTCGGTCGGGTTCTCTTCCGTTACATCTGCTTTTTTAGCTTGCATACGACGTTTACGGTCAAATAGGTACATGCAAAAGTATGAAATATTTCTCCCGTCGAGAGGATGATGATGCTTTATGCGAGATGATGAATAAAGCTATAAGCATTTTCAACACGCATCGTGCATCATACTACTTCCTCGATTGTGTAGTAGGCTCCTCTCTCAATGGAATGGCTTTGTTTGGCGTGCGCGTCTTGGCTATATAGTTGCTATTATTTTTTGGGAAGAAGAAGTAGGAAAATGTAAATGTATCCCAAAACGATTTTTACTTTTTCCTTCCTTCACAGATACACTTTATTTGAAGGGATCGCATAGTCCTTTATTTTTTTAAATTTGCTTTTTGATACCAAGAATGCTGGGAGTACTAGCAGCTTTCCTGAAATATGCAAACACGAATAACTTCTAAGAGCCTCTATACCACAGCTGCTTGTCTAGCAAATCCTGTAGGCTGTATCAACATCAAATAAGGAAAAGTTTTATTTGGCGGAAAATGATGCATTTGCCTAGATATTTGGCAGGAAGGAACATCTCATTCAACGTTATCGCTGCGTGCGTCTTAAGTGTGTGTAGGTAAATTCCACTTTTTCAGGATCTACTTTTGCTTTCTTGAAAACCTTTGGCTGACGAAAGACCCTTTACTGCTTAAGAGAATATCGCCGATAACAATTCCCTTTGGAAAGCGCCTTCTTCAAGTGCGGAACGGAATACGCACATGTAATGTTATTTAGATCTATTCTGGCAACGTTTGCTAACATGTTACATATAGATGGATTGTAGGAAATATGAGATGAGATGACATTTCACGTTTTCAGGAAAACAAACATGTTACAAGTAGCTTACTACACTTACCGGCTGATAGATGTGCGCTAAAAAATCAAGCTTTCGTCGTATACATAGATTTTAAGACTTTTAAGATAAATGATTACCTTGTGGGCTATAAAGTATATGGGCTCAGCATAGACAAGAGGCTCTGCAGGAAACTGGGAAAGGTATTCCTCCCTTTTGTACCTGAACAAACACAACCCTGTGCTCCCTAACAAAAGCGCGCAATTCGTGAAACACAAAGGGTAAGTTTCATTATGGAACCTTCCGTGGCAGATTTCTTAAATGCTTGTAATAATCTGCCGAGAAGAAGAAAAAGAAGAAGAACGAGCTGTGAGAATAATTGACGTGTCGTGCTCTCCTGCACGGATTATAAAGAGATTCATCACATGGGGTGCCAAAGTTATCGTTGTAGTACATCACGATAACGATGATGATGTGATGAAATTTTAATGAAGGTTTTCATAAAACGCCGCGCTTGCTGTTGGTACCAGAACGTCTAGAAAATCAGAGTGAGAGCAGCCTGCTGAAATAAAAAAAATATGCACCGCAATGAGAGCCCTTTCATGTGGACTCCATCATACAGATAGGGATAGATTGGACTATGCGAGCTGATGCTATACTAATTTTAACGTGGGTGTTTATTGTCAACGTTTGACTTAACGCCTTTTTGCCTCCATTTCTGCTGCTAGTGCTGCCTTTGGAGTCTTTGCAGATATCATACCTGGGACTACAGGGATTGTGTGTTTTCCTTTGTGTTCCGCTGCTCTACGTACGCCTTATGCATGCCAAATGTAGAAGCAACGTTTCCCATTACAAAGCTATATACTACGTACCACCGCTCTGAACTCTCTTTGTACACGATTTTTCACATGTATCACAGTCAAAGCTCTGGTCTGGGTAGAATGTGAACATGGACTCCCAGCTCGAACTTGCACTCAAACTCCGCTTTACTACAAACACATGAAAGGGAGTAGCAGATATATTTGATTTTACACTCCAAAAAGTCAATTGCGTAAACGAATAAGGAAGGGAAGATGCTTAAGTTTGGTGATAAAACTGCTGTTACTACCAGACAGTGAAGCCGTGAGCCTGTATATCGTTTTCAGTAAACATAAATACCTAAGCACTGTTTATGCTTCTACATAGTACAGCAACTGCTCTGCAGTAGAAAGAGGAAAGAGAAAAAGGAAATACAAAACTGTATTTTCTATACAGTTTCTTGGTAAGATTTAGGGAAAAAGCAAAACACTTACGACGACTGATTCAAGTTTGCCATTTATTTTTTGTCTATTCTCTACACTATTTGCGACAGGGAAAGGCAGTGCAGATATTGGTACGGTTTTATGGCTTTCCAGTGTCGAGTAGGAAAGATATGGAAAAATAGAAATAATTTGGGGTTAGTTATAGGGTCAAAATATCAGGCATTCTAAGAAATATATTTTTCTCGCTCGTAAATGAGAACTGATAGGGCATCAGTGAGCATCGTTCTATTAGTATATTTTAATCTAATACACATCGTTTTGTTCTTGTATCAAAGCCAGCACGAAGTCCATGTAATGTGTGCCGTGTGTGTGACTTTTTTGGCAAACGAAAACTAACGATACCGCCTACACAATTTTGAGAGATACTGATCTGTCGGCGAGGGACACCACTGCCTGGGAGTATATTGTAGTTTTTACGATGACCGACTTAGGAATGTTTTTAAAGTTAAACCGAATCTTTTGAGAAAAAAAAATTGGTTTATTTAATCCCATTGATGTAGACAATGAACTTGTTGTGGTTAAAACAAACCCCCATTGATTCTCTTCGGTGTGGATAGACATACTATCACACGTGGTTATAGGTCCGTTCAAACCCATTGAATTGCAATTTCGTTGTTGCTCACAAAGTATCATGGAAAAAGTGAAGCCAAATAAATGGAACTCATGGATCCATTAGAGTTGTCAATGTTGACCATCCAAGTGAAAAAAGAAATAAGACTAGGTATATCCCATGAACAAACATATCTACAACGAACCTACAACATATCGCATCCTTTTAGTTAACAAGAGCAAGCAATCAAGCAATGTCCATTTCTAAAGCTGCGTTTTTCATTCTAAATTCTTATGGACGGCACTCCTTCTTTCATTTCTTTCCTTGTGGCAGGTTTCTACTAAAAACAGATTGTGATCAAGTTAAGAGGAGCTAGCTTGTATATATATTATGCGCACGTGAAAGGACACTTTCTGGAGAGGATGATATCTCTCTTTTTGAATTTTACTCGTGCGTACCATTTGATCAGGTCATCAAGGCGAAGGGAGATACAATGCAGCCTATATGTTTCAAGTCATTCCGGCATTCGTGCTCGACTCAGATATCTCGTCTTCAACCCACGCTCAAGTGGAGAATAAAATATTTTTTAAATGAGCACTGACTGAGCAGATGCACATTAGATTATATGTTGAACTCATCACAATTCATCCTTAACTCGCACTGTCCACTCCTATCTGCCATCGTATACTGAAGTATAATAAGATAAACTAACTCGTTAGAGGTACCAGGGTATTATTTCTGTTACATGCTATATGTAATAGGTATTTAGAATTTTATCCCCATTCCCTGCCTGCTGTCGGCGTCGGTGTCCCCAAAAAATAATCGTAATGCCCAGTGAGAATCCCGACAATGCCAGCATCACACATCCGGATCTCAATAAGTTTTAGTTTCAGAAGCACGTGTCATTCAAGTAAATGCCTTTACTTGTGCATGAACTAGTAAACTACTTGAATCCATTTCCTCTTCCATTGTACACTAGATCGTATCTACCTTACATGAATGTATACATGTTTAAAAATACACCTACGTGTCAGATGAAGGAGGCATAGCCAACTTTTTATGCCTTTTCCTGTGTAAAATTTCTTGTCGAAAAAAGAATGATCCTTGTAAAAAAGTACAAACATGTCGATATGGCTAGTCTGTTTGCTTTATGATTGTAAATTGTCAGACATGTGAGTTGAGTGCTGTTGTAGCGGGAAAGGTTTCGGCAAGACATGTTCAACTGCATTGCAAACAATCATTACTAATACTGCCGTTGCTTTCTACTGATATCAAAAGTCGTATCAGAGGCGAATGCTTGTTTTTTATAATACATACAGCAACTCATTGAAATTGGACAGTTGGTAAAGTGAAATGATAACCTTTTCTTTCCTTCCTTCTTTTCTTCTCCTCTGTCTTGCTAGTAGAAGTGAAGTAGCGACTATGCACTGGTGTAGGTGTTAGCATTTGATACTCGCTGACTGTGTAAAAGTCTATGTGTAACTTCAACTTTGAAAAGAACGCTGCGCTGACAAAGCAAGCTCTTCGTAGCTGGGCTGCTTGCTATTCCGTACTGAACTGAGCTAGGATGGTGGTGGAGGTTCCAAAGCTTCAGAAAGTGAGAGTCGGGCAAGCATCATAGAGGAACAGCAGAAGCTGGCGAGGACATTTGCTGGTTAGCAGCAGTACCTCTCGTATCTCTGTACCGAGTTTCCTGTCTCGCTCGTTTCCTTGTATTCACATTACTCTTTTCTCTGCTCCAAAAATAATGGGCTGATTTTTACCACCTCTCGCAAGTACGGTTTGTTTGAATCTCTTTTTGATACACATATCGAGCATTAGCAGAAAATAACGATGAAGCGACAGTAGAAGAAAAATCGGCTTGATTTGAAAATGTCTAGACTTGCTGTACGCATACATCTCTTCACATTTCCTGCTGCGTGGGACTGCACAATGGGAAACTTTAGAGAGCGATAATATTCCAACCGTTAGCTTTCCTTTGCTATCATTCTTAATACAGCCGCCAATCCAAACACATTAGTGCTTTTGTGCTGCTCGTGAAAGTCAGTGTTCATACAACCATCCTGCGAGTTTACCGTTCCTCAAGTCGGCCACAACAGTGACTACTAGAATTTCGGTTGGAAATCTCGGCAAAGCGATTCTGCAGTCCGTTTTTCTTTTCCAAGACGAACGTACGGTCATTTAGTGAGACGTTCAAGTTGAAGCAAGAACAACGGTGGGGTGATGTATTTCCTGCCATTTGCAGCGTTTCTTTTGTTATTGCATTCCACCTGAGCAAGTCACATCACTCTGCGCGGATTGTCGGAATGGGAAACCTAAATCCAAAGAGATCAAGGCATCAAACCAGTTAGTTTAAAAAATGGAGACGCAGTCAACTGAATAAACATTCGCTTAAACTCTCGCAAGTCGTGCTAAATATGATACGCTCTATTTTGTTTCTTCTGATGTGTTTTTCTGCTGTTGTGACTCATTGAGTGAATATTAGCAGTAAGTGAAGATGAATAGGTTGTTAGTATTAAGTAGCTCGGTGCTGTACCATTCCCTTATGAGCCTCCACTTTCTTTTCTTTTCTTACTTTTAATCCTCGCGTCTAAAGCTCTGTCGCTTCTTTTCTTTTTTGACTGACAGCCAGGGCAAGTGCATTACAACGTCCATTGTACCAAAAATTCTATATAGCTTAAATAGCCTATTTAGCCATCTTTACCTCGTCTGTCATGACTTTTCTTTACTTTCACTAAAGTCATTTCTCTTGTTCCTGTGCGTAACTCAAGTGTTATAGTTATGATGTACAGCAAATAGCAGCAGCAAAATAGTGTGAACTGTAGTTGTGTCATACACCCCAGTGAACTTTTACAGTTACGTACTTGTACGTTGTAAATACCTTTTGAAGTGACACAATATCCCGTAACTACCGTGAGTTGTACGTTGAATGTCCTGTGTTTAAAGGCCGTGCAATTGTGCGCAAATGGGGCTTGGGCATGGAAATCTCCGATAAGCAAATAGTGTACTGGAGACAAGAAGGAGAGAAGAAAAAGGAAAGCAAAGTCATATTTGCGAGTCGCGTTTCTTTCACAGCTTCTCCTTGTTATTATCTTGATAGCACTAACCGTTCCTCATGCATGTAACAACTTGCTCCTTCAACTGCCACTGCTGCTGACAAGGCTGTTGTGAACAAGTAGACGAAAGAGTAAAAAACTGGTATCACAATTACATTCTACGTGGTTGTGCTAAGAAGGCACTAATCTTTTCAAATTGGCTCACTGCCCTTTTGATACTCCACATTTTCTCTCCACACACTGTGCTGGCATTCAGAAGAAGACAAGTAGCCTTTTTCGCGTCTTTATTTTGCTGCTCCGTTCCTCTGACACAAAATCTGTTGACTGAAACCTAACTGTTTGGCTTTGCCAGTTACTGCAAGTTAGGCGATATACTTGGGAATAAATAGACATACAAAGTTTTTGGAACGGCATATCTAATAACTCGTGAAGTATTGTGTGTACTAAATTTCCCAGAGCTTTCATTTTTTTCTCTCCAACTTTTCCTTGATTTTTTGCTGCTAGATACGTATACTTCAAGTTTCATGATGCATTGGATTGAGTTTGACGTAAATTAGCACTCGTGATACTTCTTCGCTATCTCTCTTTTTGTATTTTTATTTCTCTTTTTAGGATTTCTCACGAGTGTCCGTGAACATAGGTCCAGCCAAAAGGTCCTACGTCCTACATAAACAAACAACTTATATGAGCTATAGAAAAAGGCGGATGATCTTTTTATGTGGCACGGTCTCAATCACGCTTTCATTAACTAAATTGCTTTGGAAGCCCACAAGCTACAAAAAACCGAACGAGTGACGGTCTCATACTTGCAAAATCTTACGTAACACTGTAACAGTGATACTGACATTTGTTGGGATTTTCGGGAGAAATGTATTTCAAGTGTTGAAGGTGAAAGGAGATATCCCTAAAACCTATTTCTTGCTTAAATTTATTCCGTCTTTACTTTATTAAATGGGCATAATAAAAAAAACTCTTTGGTAGTATTAAACAGTATTAGCATTAAACTCTATTTTGTCTTTCTTAACATTGCTTGCTTGCTTAATGCTTTACAATTAAATAAGCAATTGTGCCCTCGTTATAGGTTTGGGATTTCTACATCTAAAAACTTGGGATTTTATGGGCCTTAATAAAAACAAATGGCTTTTGTAAGATTTTGCATCTATGACCTGTCTGCTACAAGAATCAAAGGAAATTATCATCTCCGTTGTTATTACCATCATATACACACTACCGGACTGTGAACAAGTCAAGTTTTGATAATTGTTCAAACAATCCGTTTACTTTCTCCTTCCTGATGATCCCCACAGACTTTGCTGTTCGTCCCTGTAGTGAAGTTAAAATAAACTTAGGCACAAATGGGTCAATGTGGCGGCGACTATAGTCAGAATGAAACATCAACTTTAACATTACCTCTCATCGCCTGTCAAAACAAACTATATGGCACGTTATACAGCACGTATAAACGAATCTCTTTTCATATAAAAGTACTATGGTGCTGGATATATATGTACACAGCTTGCACACTTAGGAAATGGTGATACTGATGTGTATTTGTGACTTGAGTTCCGTTTCTCTGGTTCCATTCGTGCACACTCATTTCAAAGTGCGTTTACGTGTAATACGGGTGAAATGAGTATAAAAGCAATATAAATGTTGAAAAGTAAAAGTACTCAAAAGGACTCAAATAAATGCTTTCACTGTTCTTCCACTACTGTGAATTGTGATTGAAGGAAAAGGATTACGTAACTTGTCTTGTGTTTTCTTGACAGACAGGAACAATCTCAATATGTTACGTCAGTGAATTATAGAGAGCCAGCAGCGTTTCTGCTGCCCCGTTTTCCTAGATTCACACCCACTTTCACTTAAAAGTTGCTGCACTTCTGCTGACAAACTTAGAAGGAGGCCCACATGATTTGTACTCAATCACAGATTATACCACCACCATCCCCAAATAAATTTGGCACGAGATTTAAATCATTATGTTCCGTTGAAAAAGTTTTTGCCCGCAAGAAATTGGTGTTCGCAATATTAGTACTGCCAGCATAACATTAACGTTGCACTTGCAGCCAAAAGGAAAGGGAGAATAAAAGGACAATTTCAGACAGTTACCAAAAACCAGAGTCTGAACCACACACAAGAAATCGCTACCAGTTCTTCCCAGCTCTCCTTTTATTTCCGATTAAGAATAAATCTTTTAGCTTTGACGATAAACGCTTTCTCCGTAGTGCTTTTAAGTTTATTTCTGAAAATTCTAAGATTAGATGTTCTCTACTACGCGAAGCAAAAGACAGAAATCGACATTTTCTTTATAACAAATGTAAGTTTAAACGAAAAGCAACCCGAATAAACCAGTAGTATGGCCCTTTATTACAGTACAATGTAAATTGGGCCGAAAGGATATAGATCCAACGATTTTTCACGACTGGATAGAAAATTTCATCTAAAAACAGGTACCTACGCAAACTATCTGTATTTCGTGTATATACAAGTGCAACTTGGGTTTTATGGTTTTGTGCTTCTACACACAAGGTAAAATTAGCACATAAATTTCTGAGTAGCCAATTTTATTGATAGTATTATTACTTATCCGGGAAAGGGGTTTGAGCGAGTTTTTTACAACCAAACTCTGACATAAATGACACAAACGAGTGTTTATACTACACAGCAAAAGAGGGGTGTACATGGTGGTGATAATGTGGCGTAGAGAATCATGATGACGGTTAGTCGTGCGTATGTGTGTATGTGCGTCCTGCATATATAGTAATAACACCCCTACCCAAAAACCCAGTATATCGGTATAAAGCCCTCCAGTGGTGGCAATGAAAGAGGAGGCTACTTCCATAACGTAATGTATTTATGAAGTTAGAAAGTAGCTGTTACTTCCGTCTTGCCTTATTGCCTCTAGAAGAAAATGGGTTTACATGCAATACTTTCCGTCGTCTCTGTCTCAATGTCCATGCCCCGTGTCAACACTTTGCTTTTCCGAGTGAAGCAAGTAGCTTGAGTGGAGTGGATGTTAAGATTCGAATAGACGTAATAAAGGTTTACTATCCCTACAAAAACACACAGAGTCAAGGCTATATTCATACATACGTAATTATATATACGCTTCTATTTCCTATACAACAAGACACTATCCCATTACAAGATCAAACTGAAAACGTACACCACCACCACCAGATACGACAATTGAAAACTTTTTGTCCATTAATCTGCTACAATGCCCCTATTACAATAGACTTGTATGAGCGCGCGTGCTACAGGGTAAAACATAGGCTGGCAAAAAGAAGAGCAATTTCCGTAAATCTACACCATACACTGTGCTTCAAATTACTGGAATAGGAGAGAGTCGGCTCACTTATTCTATGAGTGGGATTGCTCGGAAATAATATATTTCATTAAGTGCCTGCTGTGAATGTAACATGCATGTAAAACAAACGGACGCTAGTAAATATTTCTCATTATAATATCCACAGGATTTTATACTTATTCTCCCTCTATCTATCTATCTCCGCGCGCTTTTCCCAGTTCCGATAAATGAGAACGAATCATGCAATGATGCGTGTAGTTGAAGTAAGTGAAAGAGAGTGAAATGCCATACTATCGGATGTGCAAATACTTTTCCCTTGTTCCGATTGTATGCCTTTTGTACCCCCGCTCGGATAACACATTTTTTTCTGGGCAACTGTCCTGCCGTGTGGCTGACATTTCCAATCCCCTGTGTGTACCTTTCTCTTTTTTCTATTTTTCTTCCCGGGCGATTTCTGTTTTGATTGCAAACCTTGTAAAAAAAGAGTCCCATCGCTGGTTCTACAGAGGTTGGTGTGCAATCAAAGACGCCACCACCATCTTCATCAGGATCACGATTGCTATTGCTGTCGTCTCTGTCATTTATAATTTTTTCTTGCTCCTCTGTAGCCCGTGTTTTCTCCTCCTTTAAGCCTGGCTTGGTAGTGGGTGTAGTAATTTCTAAGTACATTGCGCCAGTCTATAATACCATGAGTTATTGCATCATATTGAAAACGATCGTCATCATCATTGTCATCACATCACTATCACCGTATTACAACGACAACAAGCTTTTTTTCTTTCTCTTTTACACACCTTCCCTTATTGCATCCCAGCAGAGTACCGGATCCCATCTTTGTGCTCATCGCCGCACCATCTCAAAAACAAAGAAAAGGAAAGGTCTGGGAAATAAACCATAAATTAGTTTACACCTAAAGCCATTAGCTATGCTATATACCGTTCACATGTTCAGCCTACCAGCAATTTAGCGCCAATAAAGATAATAAGCACAATTGCGTATAATGGAGAGGCGTTGATAAGATGTGTCGTAATAATGCGGTTCACGTAGAAAAGCAGAAAGACACTATCTAAAACTGCTTCATACACAAATGTATCTCTTTTGGTCTGACGTATATGCATAAATGCCTGTCGTGGTTCCTCTATCTCCAAGTTGGAGCACATAATGTGACTATGAAAAACGACAGATGTGTATCTGCTTAAACTCAACTTTTATTACGACGCTCCGATACACAACAACAACCGACCAAAACCGTACCACTGCCACCACTGTGTTGCGATTAGGAAGAAAGCCCCCATTTTCTCCGACCATAATTGGTGGTAGTAACCAACCGCACATATATACACACACGACACAGCCAATCCAGCATTCCGTCCATGTCAAGCTAGTTTTCAAGAGAAAGTGAGGAGAAGTAGGGAACGGCAATTGAGATTATCACGCCATTAAACCATTCTATGTGGAATCCCTATTCGTTTCTTTGCCACAACGTCTCTGAAAAGTACATGTTTTAAAGATGCGAATGCGATAGTTAACTCCAACAGCATGTAGACCTTGTTGTACGGGTAGGTGGTGGAGTGAAAGAGTGGTGTGGTGTAGCAGAAGCAGCAGCAATAAATATAAAGCAAAGAAGTTGAATGAAACCACAGTTGTACGCGAGCTCACGGTTCAAAGTTAAAAAAGTTATTAGTGGTAAAGAAAAAAGTACATTTCAGAGTCTAACCAAAGACGTCTAACCCGTCTACTTTCTCTTTTATATGTAAAACATTTTTTTTTGTGTGCAGGCGTGGCCTATCCGTAGATATAAAGCAACCGATAAGATGGCAATGTACTACTATGCCCGGAAACTTCAGAAGGGTGCTTCGTCGTCGTCCTCATCCTCAAGTGTAACCCGGAGAAGTAAGGTATGAAAAAACTGGTCTTACTTTAATGAGTTTTTTACTCAATTTTTACCCATTTCCAGGATATTATGGCCTTTGAAGTGATCGTTACAAGTATAAAACTTAATTAGCAGCTTACAGAGAAATCGTACGCTCACAAGCGGATTTTTGTCACATTAGTCATCTGCTACTATGTATTTTAGCACCCACAGTCAGAGAAACTATGTAGTAGCTATATGGCAGAATAATTAATTTTGATTGGAGAGTGTCGCACATCCGTGCTTAAGAGGCAATTTTGCATGTTTTACATGGGAAAATGACAAACCGACAAAGTGCAAAACTGACATGCTAAATTATAATGCATAAAGTTTGGTAATGAATGATTTCGTTAGTGGAAAAATGTTGAAATGAGAATACTGTATTGGTAGAGTGCCAACTAAAAGGATAGACACGACTGTTCGTAACGCCAACCACGAAACCAATATGAGCTGTGATAAAAACGTCAAAAGTAGGTTTTCTCTGTTTTATGTAGCTGTAATGGTGGTGTCAGGTGGGATTACAACAGGGAGTCTAAAACAGTTGCAAAGGATTATGATGAATAAAAATTATGTTACTGCATTGGGGGAAATAATAGAAAAGCAAGTATGCCGTCTGCGTTACACACATTTGGCTAATTTATCATGGTTTGCTCTTGATCGTTCATAATATTATTCGGCAACTTAGCCGTACCTATTCACATTGATTGTTGTGAGCTGTAGTCCTCAAATTCCCAGATGACATTTGTTACCGTCCTAATAAATATTTCGTTGTAACATTATTCACGTTCACGTAATTCACAATCTGCAGTCGTCGTTTAAATGGAGGGCTGTGCACCCGTCACATGGTCATTTATAACAACTCAGCATTTTAACGGTTTTCAGATTACATCAAAAAATGCAGTATACGCATTTGTCGTAGTACATACCATTTATGCACGCTACGAGGCGTGTATGAAGCCTCCAATTCTCTGCCTCCCACTAAATTAAGCTTACAAAATTCTACTTATTAAAACCAATTTTTTTGAGAAATCTGTGCCTCACAACTATACCTCCCTGCTTACTGGAGTTAATCGAAAAAGTTCCAAAAAATGCTTGCCCTACTTACGTCTCTGGATAAAATAATCAAAGATCAGAAGAATGCGTTCTGCCTACTTGAAAATTTAATGAAAATTGAAATACCTAAGCTATTGATGCATACCGAGATGATCAAATCGATTTCATTATACTTCCTTTCGTTTTAGATAGCACTTTATTGTGCTATTTGGGTAGGTTCACAGACAGCATTGTATATACCTAAATATTAAGAATGAATTATTTCTTAATGAATGAATGAATCCTTTGTATTTCAATGTTAATTTGTTCAATCGATCTCTGTCTGATTTTACAACTACATAGCACTCTACAGTAAGCTAACTTAACAAGTGAACTCTGCTGTATATTGTAAAAAAACACAAGAAATCATAGTACCGTTCAAAATGTATAACCAGTTGGAGTGAACAATAAATTAAGTACATCAATAAAATAGATTTCCTTTCAAAATAAATGTCTATGCAAGTGACCGACCAAAAATACAAGGACTTGCACTCCAATGAGTCAGACTCATTGTACATTGTTTCTTTGCTTATGTTTGTTCCCGCAGTATTATAATATTCCTCTAAATTCCATGTAGTGTTGGAAAAGCGTAGTTTTGAAACTGAAGTTGCTTGCCGGCGTATATCATCCGCTTCAGGTTTAGATAAAATTTTATCTCAAAAAAGTAAACTTTAGCAGGGCAAATACAAGCATGCGAAATAGTAAGCAGATGTACCCGGGTCCGAATTTTTTGGAGATAAATTTTTCTCAAATTAGCAGTATAGATCTTAGGTCTGTATAAGAAAGGAAAATTCTACTTTTATAGTAATATTTAACTTCAGAGTGGATTCAAAAATACAATGGACGAGAGTAACAGCAGTCATTTTGTTTTCGAAGAACGTCTCGGTCTATAACTATTTCCCCGGCCTTAATATTAGAGAATTGTGAAAGTTGAAGCTATATTGTATTTCTAATGAGCAATTAGGCAACGATGGAACCATAATATAATAATCGTAATAATTGCATACATTTAAAACTACATGCTGGCACCCGAAACAATAGAAAACTGCTTTTGATTAACGATAATGTTTTACCATTTAAACCCTACTTAAAACACTGCTGACGTCTACTCATGGCGTGGGATGCTGTATGCTGTAAAGATACAAGGCTAGAAGGCTTGTCAGAAAATCGCATTCCACCATCTATACTCGTAACACTCCTACAGTATATTATACCGCCCCAAAGTGTGGACTTGCGAAGATGTTATCTAAGCAAAATGCAAGAATACATCAACACGAGCTGATGCCTGCCTGTATCGTTTCTTATTCTATACAAATGGGCCAAGTCAGCAGCAGTAGTCCCACTGTTACTACTGCTCTCATCTCCATTTCTCTAAACATAAAACTATATGTGTACTTTAAAATGGTGGTCCAATTTTTACAAAAATATGCAAGTGCGCGGGTTAAATTTTTTTTATCTGATATGCCATGTGCCACATTTTCCTTCATGGTGATGATGTTGATGCCTTTCTAGACGAGCCTAAGTTTTTGCTCTCTCCGTCAAGCATCGATCCCCTTTCCTAATTCTCCGTGCGTTTTCATCACGTATGTCGTGGCGGACAGATAGGAAATTAGATTCCTGACATTTGTTCCCTTTCAAAGAAAATATAATATGTGCGTTAGGAAAACAACAGTATTTGCTTTCTTATGCTAGTTCGCCTCATGTTTCTTATTCTTCTAATGTTCTCAAAGGGTAAACAGTATTATATTAAATATTAATAATAATAATCATATGCAAAGTGGAAGATAAACGAGCTTGTCATGACCATTCATACATTCATGATGAAAAGAATGACGAGAGAAAGAGGGAAGGCGAACACGCTAGAAGGAAAATATTAGGGATGCTGGGGGCAAAGCAAACGAGCAAGAATGTGTGATCAAGTTTCTAATCATAGCGCCTTCACATCTACTGAGAATCGAAGCTCTAAAAACAGAAAAAAACTATTTGTACTGTGCCTACATTTTCAATCATTCATAAATTGCTTCGGGAAGTGTAAGGATTCCACGGATGCATTCTCTACTCGGTCTCCCATCATTACTTTGCTACTTATGTATGTGAAGCTTTAGTAGTAGTAGTAGTAGTAGTAGTATTAGCACAGTTCTACATTCCGGGCCGTACCCATGCGTAAGTTACGCTTCTGAAATCATGTTGAAAGAAAGTGGGTGAAAGCCGAGTGAAAGAAAGAAAACAGTACAGTTTGTACGTAGTTTTATCAAGGCTGCTTTTTTCAGAAATAATAACTCCCTTGGAAAGCAAAGCTTCAAGTCTTGAGAAATATGTTTTTGCATGGAATAGATTGTTTTTTCTGTCCCTCATCCATCTAGCCATCTTTTCTCTACGACTCACTTTTCTACTGTGTAGTCGTCGTTGTTGTTTCACTTTTTCCTTTTCTCCACAACGCTCGTTGCTTTCTCTTTACGCACAGACGGGTTTCTCTTCCATTTTTTACTGCCTCTCTGTGTCTATCTGTGTATGTGTCTATGTATAATCTCTCGTATTCTCCCACTACTTTTTTGTCCTTTTTTTCTTCCTACTACACTAGTCCGAGTTCTTTTTTCCTCATCGGCAGAAATACAAACGTTTTCTTTTTGCCTCTCTGTCATCCATCTAAATTAAAATGGGGGTAAGGCTGGAAAAATCGAGTGGCGATATATCAGAGTGCCTCATGTGTGTCCCATTACAAGTATACATCATGACGATTCTCGCTTTCCTCGGCAGCAGTAATGGTAGCGACATGATTTAGTTTGTAGTTAGCAGAGTGGAAAAGGATGGATATGAATACGTATAACTTTGCTATCGGGGAAATGTGCCCTTCGGGTACATATAAATTCATTTGTGGCCATTCACATACACTTTAACTGGTAGAGCATGTACCTCGACACTCATTCGGGTAATAAAAGTGTGCGTCTCCGATAAAACTACTGACGACATAATATGTAATAAAGGAAACTTTAGAAAATGTATAGAAGCGGAGGGAGCAAAAAAGATTTTCCCGTTAACTGAACGTGCATTATTCTTTGTATTGACAAAAAGTATTGCACAACTGAACTGTGCTAGGCTTCTTGGAACTCCACTACAACAACTTTGCAACAAAAGGTTGCAAGTTGATATTGTCGTTACGATGCTCTGAACTGATAGTGCTCCTGTTATTGTTAGCAAAGGCGCACACACAGGACGACTCACAAAGTGCTCTTTCTCTACTGTCACGTATACATACATATTCATTTCCTTCTTAGTTAGTCTGTCATTCACTTGGCTTTTCTAACAGAGTACCCCGCAAAAACTGAGAATCCGTGTGGTTGTAAGAGAATGCCGAAATTGAAGCTTTAAAGAACCACAAGAAAGGCGCATCTTTGGTTGGTGTGCACTCATCAAAGACATCAAGGAAAGCACACGAGCATCTATATTGCACTCTCTTTTTGTCTTTTCCCTCGCACTGAGCCGACCTTCTGCTATTGCCGTCCTTGCTGGAAATGAAGAGTGAAGCGAAACACTAAACTTGCTTTGTGCTCTTCCTTTATTTGGTTATGCGGCTGTTGGACCTTTTGACAGAGCAACGACGATGACGATGATAGGCATCCAGCACAGCTGCTGATGGTTTTCATGGCTGATGATAATAATACCGTAAAGAAACTTTAAAGAGATTACTTTGTCGTAACCATAATAGTATTAATAATAATAATAATAATACTATTAATACAGAAAGTGGTATTAATACCAATAAATGGTAGAGTGGATGCTTGATCCCGGGAATACTGTTATTGCCCGGAATAATATCATCGCTCGTAATAGTAAGTAGGACTCTTGAACAACTTTCCTAACAATGAGCCCGACGAAACCATCTATTTAAATGTGTGAAGTGTAATCTAGCATGATGTATGCGTGCACGAGTGTGTATGTGCCATGTGCAATCATAAGAATACATACATTTCAATATCACGTAGTACAGATTTGATGTATAACTGTCCTTGGCGGTTACTCCTTCCCGAGGACCACTATTAGTTGCCGACAACGTAAATATCTACTTTGTGATGGTATAGCCTAGTATTTGCGTTTTACGGTTATTAGACAAAGTAGGCATTCTGTATACGAACGCAATATAAAAGGTACTGCTGCATTGAATTGCACTACATGACGCTGCAGAATAGACAATGCGAGAGCGCGTTCAAATAACTGCTGTGCAAAGCTTTCCTTTCGCTTCATCTCTCTCCACCGCTATTTGCTATTTCTTTCCTCATGAGTATTCAGAATGCACAAAACATGTAATCATCGTCATCAATACTATTGCATTCTCCGCTCCATTCGTGGACTACATGTCAATGCGAAAAGTACTTGCTCGGAGTACGTACGTGTCATGCTGTCCAATACATGAACATCTTCGTGTGAATTTGATGTTTGCAGCAACAGCAAAGAAATGGAGGCAAAGAACTAAAGTATTTTTGGACCCCTTTATGAACGCTCAAGTGGCGGAGTCGTTGAAACACTGGAGAAGTTCCCCTTGTTCTTCACTTTTCGGTCCAGAGAGGAGAAAATAAGAGGGTTGAGTAAATCATGCTAATGTAAACACGGGAAACGTCTTAAGTAGACTGGCTGCTTCCTTAAAGGAAAGCCAAAACGGATACTTTTGATGATATGATATAATGTGAAGTACAAGTACGCTCCAGTCGAGACGGTGCATAATATTATGTTATTTTTATGTGCACAACCTACGCATCTAAATGCACATAAAGTAACATCTACATATGTAATGTACCTTGATAGTATTGTATTTTAGTAGAAATGTGCACGTCACTTGAGTACGTATCCTACCAGTAAGCCAGTTGTGTGCAATTTCCTTTCTCCTGTTGTAACGAACTATATTATTATGTATCTATTCATATTCCATCACGATCATCGTCATGATCATCAGCGTACGTAGATGTATAAAAGAAGGGCTTAGGTTTACGACTGCAGTAAACATTGGCAAGTACCAGCACTGCCAAAGGACCTTGTTTTGTTCGTAAATTTGGAGAAATGTACGTATTTTGGTGTGTATCTGGATGGCTAGGTGCATATAAATAAATGAACTTACAAACAAGCCTTCTAGTTGTAGCCGAGGTTTACGGCGATTCAAGCTTTCCTCATAAAAATTTTCTGGGTATTATAATACTTCTCTTGCAATGCAATGAGAAAATATTATTATTACTTTTTGTGTATTTACCGCCATGGTGGTACATGATATATCTTGAAGGAATTATATTGTAGGAAATGCGCCGCCGATTGTATGTTAAGGTTACAAATATGCATTTTGGCTTTTCCTAGATGCCTGGTGAGAGATTTTATTGCAACTTGAACTGAAAAGAGAATTTATACGAACGAAGTGCTGCATTGTATTTGCCAATAAATTTGTACACATGTGTCGTTGTGCTCAGTAAGTTACAGAAATAAACCCGAGCGTACCATACTGTACTACAATGTACTCGGGCTTCAGCAATATGATAAGAGAAACTCCCGAGTAATATTCACTTTTGACAACCAAGCGAAAATGGAAAGAAGGAAGGAAGAGAGAGAGAGAGAGAGGCAGAAAGAGAGAAAGAAAGGGAGAGAGAGATAGAGTGGGGGATTCAAAAACAATGCCGGACGGATTTTGGGACTAAAGTGTAAATAAATATAATACAAAAATGTATAAAGTGAACAGATGCGGGTAGACGAGTAGTGGTGGTGAGTATTTATTTAATAAAACTGCAATGTACAATCAAAATCCATTTCCCTTTGAAGCAGAACTTCTTAACTTTTTAACTACGTAGTACGGATTACTGGTGGAGAGTTGCAGGCCTAGTAGTGAGAGGATGAAAATTGTAAATGAACAAACAAGAATTAATAAGCACGGCTCTAGTGTAAATATTACATGGTAAAAATTATATTGTCTTGGTCCGCCGTTGTACTATTTCCCTACAAAGTAAATACATATATAATGTAGAGAAAGAGAATTCATATAATTTCATTCCCCATTGCACAACAACAGCTCTCAACGGTAGAGCATGCCGATCTCTTTGCTGATTGCATTATATCCTTTTCTGTTAGGCTGCTAGAAAATTCCATTTTTGTTTTCTTTTCTGGCTTGATATTAACAACTTGATTGTAACATAGGGTGTACTCATTTATTTATTTATTTTAGTCAGCATTTAATTTTCATGATATTTACACGCTTGTATGCACTTCAGATTTTTTCAGTAGGACAAAAGGTAGCCCACATCTGTAGGAAGGGAAGTCAGTGGCGTAGTGTCGTTCCAAACAATAACAGCAGCAAGCAACAATGGTACCTACCAAACTGAATGGAAAGCTTCGTTTGTGTTAAGTGGACGCGAATGATACACCATTGCTGATGAATGCAGAGACGAAATAAGAAAAGTTTATAGAGAGTAGAAAGTACACACTCTGCAGAAACTTTATTTCATTCTTCCCATCTATCTGAATCCCATTAAAAGTGTACAAACGTATGAAAAGGTTAGCAGATAAGAAAGAGCCACGCGATAAAGCGCGGGATTTTGTTTAGAAACTAAGTGGAGGAAAGGCATTCTTTTTCAAGGTACCCACAAAACCGTCCCAAACGAGTCATTTAATTCAGCCGAAAAGACTCATTAGATTCCTTCACCAGTTACGATGCCCATTTAAAAGTGACATGAATAGACCTATATATTAGTCCCAGAGAGACGTCAAGTAAAAGCAGCGAAGCGATGAAGCTGAGAGTGTGAGGCTATTTTTATGAGTTCACCTCCATCGCTGTTGTTCCTACCACCACTAGACATAGTTGGGAAAATTCATTTAAAGCAATTTTGTTTGGTCACATAATATAGAGACACATCAGCAGCAGTGTAACGGAAGAAAACAAGGAGCGAAGAAGAACAAAAGTGTGCGGCTATATCCTTAATATTTATACGCACAAACGATGGCACGTAGCCTACTATATATGATTCGGCAAATGAAAACTGCTAAGTAGAAGATCCAATTCCGAAGGGGGTATGGTAGTGCCATGTGCTTACTTAACTGCTATTGCCCCAAAAGCGTGGTGATCGTGTATTTTAGGCGCTTATGTAAGCTCGTTGGTGTTCCGTAAGCGGTTTTTACTTTGAAACTTTATCAGAGATCCCCTTTAGTTCTCTTTTCCTTTCTCTCGTTTCTTTCCCCTTTGTCGAAATTTCTCCATAAAACCGATGAGTTGACTGGCGTAAGTAGTATTTACTCGTACGTGCGTGTTGTCTCGCCACCTCCATATAAGGCCTTACTTATTACTTCACATTTCCCTTCCGTTCACTTTTTCCCATTTAAAAAACAACTAAAGCAGAGGTCTTCAGAGCAGTGCAGTAGTGCGCAAGTACAACACTGCCTGGAGTAAATAAAATAGATGAAATCGGTACAAAACCATTCAAATGTTCGCGTAAGGCTGTTCCAGTTAAGGAACATTGCATAATCATCGTTCCAAACAGACAGAAGATACGGTCGAGAGAGCAGAAAATATTTTAAAGGTTTTTGAACGTATGAGCAAAGCATAATTCACCATTCTGTCCCTTTGTACGTGGATCTACTCTCCAAATAAAGTTAGCAAGACCAACTCCTCTACTAACTGTAAGTACATATAAGTACACTAGGATTTTTACTCAAGTTCCGCAAACTGGTTTCTGCCAACGCCAACACAATTTTCCGGAGTAGTAGCAAGTAGCGTGGCAGCATAACTATGTTTATTATTACACGTTAGATGAGTAACACAAGAATGGACGAAACATATCACCACGCTGAGAAAGCAAAAAAAAGTGCTAGCTGGTGCTGGGATCCTAAAACGTGAAAACATACACATGTTCTATACACGCGCTTTCTCCCTCTCTCTCAAAAGTCACTTTTCTCAGAACGTATCATTTGGTTGACGGCTGAAGCAGTTTAAAATTTCCTTTCCCCATTTTACTTCCACCCCATCATCCGAATTTCTAACTTGCTAACTTTTGCGTGCCTGCCTTTCCTTCAAAAGTACATAAAAAGGTGCCTCCTTGAATACAAAGTTTATCATGCCTACCTATCCGCTCATTTTGGATCCATGTTTCTGTCTACATAATAATGTAACAAGACAGAAGACGTGGCACCACAGCAGCACCAGAAATAGGGAGGAAACTTGCATTTTGAAAAAAGTTATGTACATTTTCACTATTTTCAGGGAAGCAATGATGCAGCAAAATCGCATAAACTTTAGATGATTCCCTGGTGCTGGGATATTTGATTGCCTTGCTTTTTTAAGTTAAAAAAAACTTACGAAAGCAGGCTTGCTTTTAAAAAAAACGAGACTTCAAACTTGTAACTTGCCACTGTCTTATTTGGAAGGGATGTCATTTATAATCTAGTGAACGATGACGATGATTAATTATTTAATTCCGTAATCGTCCTTTCATAACAAGTGGGGTATTTCTAACAACTAACGAAAAAGAAATGCGAAAGTCTTCTTTTACCTCTCAGTTTCAGTTATACACCACCGGCCGCAACAAGAAAGAAATAACACAGGCAAACTGATGAATGTCGTTAGGGAAAACTCTTTTGCATATTATATCCACTATGCCTGTGCGTTAGTTACCAGCTGGCCAACCAACCAACTGTCTGGTTTCTGGGCCCATGTGTGTTTCTCTCAAAAGACTAACGAGTTGGTTGTGCGGTATTGTGTGGGCCACAGTCTAAACATCCACAGAGTATGGAGAGATGGACTGGGAAAGTGGGATAAGGGTCGTTTACGTAACTTTTCTACATGACATTCTGTTCATGATACCATAACAAAGTATTTCGTCGCTAAACGTAAAGAGAGAAGACGATACAGGAACGTATATTGTAACATGAAGTAGTGGTATGTAGCAGTACATATTCATAATATGTGTACATATATTGGTACGTGTAATATGTAATCAAGGCGTGAAGTTATCAGGCGGAGGAAGTTTTTTGTATTTTGTACACTTTCCGACAAAAAATGTTTTGAGCGTACCAACTAGCAATACAAACATTAGAGGGACTGTAAAATTCCGTTAGGCTAAAATTTCACGTTTGCGAACATTTACGTGTGTTTGCATCTCCCTGAATGGTTTTTTGGGTAAAGGCGCTGTGAACTTATTGGATCTTGTCGTTCTCTCTTTGAACTTCTCTCTCCCTGTAGATAAAAATAACCACAGCACGGCGGAAAATGGAAGTTTGTCTGGATTGTAAATTTTCTTCGTGTTTATCCACTTTGCTACAACATATTTTTGTGCTTTTCAGACCCCGCCGACTGTGAATATAAATGGAGCGATACCTTG
>JAHZNE010003043.1:0-33369 GCA_027744055.1 Callyntrura sp. NNG-2020
GTTGCTGCAACACCACCACTAAAAGTGTAAGGGTGGCTCTATATGACTTTTACAGAGTGTATGAATGCAGGTAAACTACCGAAATTTATACAAACCACGACGTAAAAAAGACTAAAGTATCCTTAAATTTACCGTTATCCAGAAAGCGACAAAATGATAAGCTAGAGATTGTCGAAATATGTGTTACTCTTCTTTCACAGTCCGCTGAATGAACTGGCACTTCCGAAAAATTTGATGTGTGCATTCCTTGAATTTTCCTTGACGTTGTTTCTTGCGTCAAAGTTACGGACAAATCCTTGCTGTTACAGAACAATTGTTATTATTAGAACAGATAATGCTAGAAAAATTTTGTTTGCAGAAATTAGTGATGTGTATTGTTTATGGTAGTATCTATACCGACCTGTCCGAATTTAACAAGCTTACGGTTACTGTTGAAGTGTCAGCATTGTGAAAACCACGGTGTGGATCCCATAATGTACCCGCACATCTCATTTTGATGATGACTCAGGATGTTCGGTATAATAATTCCATCGTATTGCCAATGTTTCTAAAATTAAAAAAATCACCATATATTACAGGTAACGTTTTCGATATTTACAAACAAAAATTAAGCTCACGTACTATTGTTATGGTAGCAACGCGGTGGTGGTGGTTAATTCTGACGTATTTTACTTAATGACCGGGTCTGACGCGGTTTTCACCGTGGTGTATCCATCTGTGTAAAATTGATATCTCACAATTAATTTTTAAAAAATCAGCTCTGCAGCTGTTTATTAAGCGTAGGTGTTTGCGTAAGCGTAAAAGCATTTTCTTCAGGCTTGTTAACTCTTGCCGTTACCTTACCTAAGTATGATTGCCAACATAACACAGTTAACAGTATGATCACTTGATATAAAATTACCTAAATTAGTGCTGTACAAACGACCAGCTAAAGTATGTCCGGAAACCAAATCACTGCAACTTTATACTTTATATAATCAGTAGTCAGTAAATGCTCAGGCGTATTCCACAATGCAACTGAAAGAGAGCATTACTCGGAGCTTGCAAGAAGTCCATAGTGAAATACTCCTTCCCAGTTTCCACGTAATACAACTGTTGCAAGTGCTACGACGTCGGCCAAACGCATCAAGGATCACTTTCTCTTTCGTTTGGTCGTACCTCTCGTGATATCGTAGGAAAGTGCCGAGCTGGTATTCATCGCCTTTCTCTTTCTCCCATCATACCTTAATCCTCTTCGGCATTGCGGAGCACGGTAATGTTGACGTCAAGGACTGCTACTTCATCGACTACTGAAAACTACCATATAAAGAATAACTTATGGCGGAAAATCATTTTTGTGAAAAGAGGTTGATATAAAATAGAGGGGAGGATTGAGCTTTAATTACATAGTTGGATATGAAGCCCATGGTATAGATTTTCCTGTTACGTTGTACAATAAGTAGCGCCATTTATTGTAGAACTGTCCCAAAAAACTGTCAAAATTTTAAAAATTTTTCTCAAATTCGATAAATGTTATCACTTCAAGCAAGGAATTGCTGCCTATCTCGAAACAGAGTATTCCGAGGCCTCCAATCTCGTTCATAGGAACATCTGTTGTGTTGTGTGCTGAATTTCCGGATATGTGTAAATTGAAATACAATAGCAAATTAAGGTGGTACGATTGCACTGAGGTTGTAGACACATACTTTACTATTTTGTTTGACGATCCTGGTTACAATGGATTCGACCTCGTCGGTTAAATCGACAATCAGAAACGTCCATTCAATCGAATGTATGTCAAAAAAAAAGATGGATTCTATCCAAACTATGCTATTGATATAGACATGATGTTCTCGCACACTGATCGTTCCTACAACGTTGAAATGAATATGACATAGTTGCAAAATCTGCGTTACCGATTTGGGATTTCCTTTACAACCACAAACGTTGGGGTTTTGATTATTTTCAAATCTGTCCATGAGGAACTCTTTTGTTGTAGTTGAACGACGTAGTAAATTGTAAGAAACGAAAGTATTTTACAAGTAATAGTTTGAGGTTTATGCTGGGACGAAAAAAATTTAGTAGGTCAACAAGTAATTTGGCATTTAAAAATAATTTGGATAGCTGGCAATTGCATGCATTTTTACAAGTGTTTGCATCTATGATGAATGTTGCATTGTTTTTTGACATTATTATAATTTCAATAGTTTACTATCATAGATGTATGCAAAATTAGTCACACCATACGAGATATAACCTTGGGCAGGGTGTCTGATCAATAGATGAATCCCTCCTGTTTTTCTGCAAGCCAAAAAATATAAATACAAATGGCACCAGAAACAAATGCTAAATGAGTAGAAAATGGTAGATGAAATAACGACTTGTTCAATAAGTTGAATCAATATTAATAGTGCAAATACGTTCGTGTTACAAACATTTATTTCTGTCAACTTTTACATTTATTACAAATTAAATTAAGTTGCCATTTTTTAGAAATAATAACAATGGTTAGACAAGTAACAACATAGCCATCACCTACATACAAACTATAATAAACACTCTGTAGTAACCACTCAATTACTCTACCTTCGATTTAAACAAGTTTCCTATTGTGCAATTGTTATTTAAAAAATAACGGTGTTAAAGTCAAACATTTATGACAAGACACCTACAGTGCTCTTCTATGACCCCACCTCTTACCATAATTAGTAACGGTCGGTTTCTTTGTAGCATAAAAAATTAATCTCCTCTCCATAACTATCTATAATCATTACTGCCATTGCACTGGTATACTAAACAGTGTGCGAGCAATGACGTAAGTAAGCTTATAATGTTTAACTGCTTGAAGACCATAGCCGCGACTTTTCAAATTCACCTGACTCCCGGTGTTTATACTGTCCCTTTGTTTCTCGCGAATTATGGAAGATGTGTTTTCTTACTTTAACACATGTGTGCCACAACTAGTGCAATTGAATTGGTGTTGGAAACCGTGTAATACATAGCTCTATTGTAACAAACTAGCTTGCAATGTTTATTTGCTCAGCAGTGTTATTGAATGACGTATATTTGTGATATTTGATGAAAAAGTTAATGGAATTAAAACTTCACCCCGTTAAACTCCATTATAATGTTTACCTAATTTCTTTCTTACAAATTCCAAGTAAACCCAGAAACTCACAGAAAGAACAAATAATAAAGTTTACATGACCATTGTTCTTACTTATTTTAAAAGCTAATTAATTAATTAACTAATTAATTGGCCTACGCCAATCGTGTAAATGGTTTTATTTTATAGAGTGTAGACAGTTTTCATTTGCATCTCCAACATTTTACATGATTTTGTGTATCAATGTTAATTGTAACCTATGAACCGAATAAGTATTGCAGGATTACCAAGAACATTTGATTCATGTTATACAACATCACTCTTGCAACAATTGGCTTGTAATTTATTCTTTAGGTACGCCTAAAATATTACAAGATTTTTCCTTCCTCGACTGCCACGATTACATTTTTGAGACAGCGAATCAAGTAATGCATTTTCAGGAAAGAGAGATTTCCTACTTTTAATTGACGATTTTCTCCCGTCGCGTACATAAACCGTTACTTTTTTTCGCAGTATGGATTGTTTTAATATGCCTAATCACTCAGTTTTTACATTACTAAAATGGACTGCTTTTTTCAACTTTAAACGTGTTCCTTTGTCTGGCCAAGTATGTCTTCAAAACGTATTTCTTTATAGAAATATAATATTTCCCAACATGGCACCAGTTAATTTCTCAGGGTGACACTCTTATTCTCCTCCTTCAGCGACGTGTGCTAAGGGAGCAACCTGCATATTCTTCAAACACAAAATTTCTACGCGCAGCATTACGTGTCGCTTTGTTTAAACTATTGTCGCAATTGCTGGACCGTGACTACGGAGTAGGCTTATTACAAAATGTTTTATGTGTTTTGTAATCATGTAATCATTTCTACATTAAAAAATTAACAACGGTAATGACCGATAGGCTTCCATCATAAAAAAAGTGTGTCTGTAATCACCAATGAAACCTACCATCTCATCGTGGAATACGTTGATAATGTTTGTCTAAAATTCCCCATGTACTAAAATCAATATGTATAGTTTTGCATTTGTCATGTGCATTAATATAAATGCATCACAATCGGATGAAACTTTATACATGTAAACGTTCCATCGAACAACATTTTATTTCGTGAAAATGAACAAAATAAGTAAATATCTTGCTCATCGGCAACTTGACATGAATTCTATTATAGTGTATTAATCCATATCTTTTTGTCTAAATGAAACTAAGTTCTTTTTATTGTACTGATATATTAATCGATTACAAAATATAATTAAACTACTGACGCATTGTAGATGCGGAATCATTATGTTGGCGCATAATTTTGCAATGCGCTGACCTATCTGAATACATTTTAATCAAAGACAGTTCTCAAACCAAGTACATTCTGGAAAAGGTTAAAATAATTGACTACAAAATATCACAAAAGGAGTGAGATGTAGAAGCAATTTGAATATTGCTGCACAGTTTCGTTTTTACCGATTTATACGTGACGGGAATATTTGAAACAAAGATACTTCTCACACCAGGTAAATTCATGGCCATTCGTATATCAGAAATTGACTGTTTTTCTGTTATTGGTAATTAAGCAATTGCTGAACCTTACCATAGTGTACAAAAATGAGCAAATAATTTCTTAGTACAAAATGTGTCTTCCCATCGATGTAAACTCGCACCGCATCGTTCAATAAGTTGGTATTATTTGTCTACATTTTCTTAATTGAAAAAGCAGTTTTTGTTCCGTCAATAAGTATATATTTATGACAATCAGACAGAAGTTTATACATGAAAGCGTTCCATCGAACAATATTTTAGTTCGGTTGGATGACGGTAACAAACAAAAGGAAAAATCTCGCTGGCAAAGACCAGTTTTTAATAATTGGTAACTAAGCATTTGTTGAACCATACGATAGTGTGGAGAATTGGCTAAACAGTATAAGAATAACTTCGATTTTCCACTACTCAAACATTCCGGTCAAACATTTAAACCGGTTGCTTCCAGTTACTTTACTAAGGATTTTTTAATATGCAATACATTTTTCTAACATGATTCCAATTAATTTCTCAATCTCATAATATTTTGATGCATCATTTCATTGATTATAGAATCATGTGCTAAGTGAGCAATTTGTGTATTTTTGCATTACTCAACTTCTACGAGCAGCATTACGTTTCGCATGGTGTAGACCTGCCGGCCGTGTTGCTGACACGTGATTTCTGTTCTCCGATATCAGTGACAGATGTTATTCTTGTTGCTTCTAACTCGACGAGCTACGGATATTATAAAATGTTTTTCTATTTTCAGCTGGTGACGAAAACTCAACAAGGATATTCCGTTATGTAAAATATGTTATGCTAATTTTCCAACTGTTTAGATAATCATCCTACAACGTATTTGTATTTTACGCATTTATGTCGCAAAGTCACCGCCTCACAAACACAACCAATTTCCATCAAAGTCTTTATTCAATAAACACTTAACAACTGTAATGACCGATCCACTGTATCCTACCAAAAAGAATCCTCTCATCGATGAAAACTTACATCGCATCGTTGAAAATGTTGGTATGTTTGTCGGCATTTTAATAAAAAGCATAATTTCACTTTTGTCTCGGCTATAAGTTTAAATGCATGACAATACATAAGATAGAAGTTTATACATAAAAACGTTCCATCGAACAATATTTTATTTTGTGAAGATGGCGGTAACGAACAAAATAAGTGAAAATCACGCTCACATCTCATCGATTCTATTGTATTCAGATATTCCACGCATTTTTGCATAAATGAAATTAAAATTCATTTAGTTCAACTGGATAAAGGAACGATGACACAAGATCATGAAGAGAGTGAGCTGTGATTTTACGGTAACATTTAAAATCGCCGCATGCGTATAAATACTACTCTCAGATTTTTCCGTGATGTGAATATTTGAGTCAGAGATCGCCCTCAAACCAGGTACATTCTGGAGAAAGTTATCACTAACTAGGATTCTTCAGCCAATCAACCTATCTGCTGTTGAAGACTAACACGATAATGTGAATATTGTAGGACTCAATGAACCGATGCACAAAATTGATTTAAATATGTTTCCCGAAACATTTTCGTACTATCACAGATACGATTGCAACCTTATTTAGCAGCACAGCCGTCGGTAGATAGTGAAGGCTATGCAAATTCCTAATTTAGCCGTCCTGTGTTATGGCCATGCATGTAGCTTTCTGTTCGTTGCAGTCCTGCCGGTCAATACTGAACACGTTAGAGATCATTGATCCACTAAAATGTAACCGTCCATTAGAATTGCCCTGAAAATTTTCAATCTCATTTCCAACCAAAATATGCATTTTGACAAATAGTTGACGGGCGATGCTGTCAATCTTACTCCTATTGAACGAGGCAACAACATGGTCATGTTGGAACAAATGCAGATGAAGCATATTTTGTATTCACAAATTCAAATTCTTGTACGTAATAGTACCAGCAACTTTTAAGTTGTCGTCATGTCACAAAACCATTAACTACAATAATTGTACTTTTTATACACAGCCCCAGAGCAAAAATAATGCTCGTACAGTTCCTCTCAAGAACTGTATGAGCATGATTCTCGATGTATATTTTAACCTTTAATTACCGGAGACCCTATTTTTTGCGAATTTTCCCGAAAGAATGAATAGAAAGGACATAAAAAGGACATATTGTGACCGTCGAAATAAGGGAAGATTCTTCCGAAAGTTTTAATCGATAGATACAACATGTGATCAATTCAGTTCGATGTGTGACTTGGTCCGCCCAATCAAGGCAAGCATAGGTTACTGGATTACTGAAGCAATATGGTTTTAGCAGTACATAAATGAAAGAACAATTAAAAAGAATTCTGTTCAACATTTCATTCAAAAGTGTTCATAAGGTTTCAGCTTTTGATTGCCTGCAAAACACACCCCGGAATTGTAAAGTCCGATGTGTAGTGTGTTTAGAGGGAATTCGTTACATGAAGACATTTCGCAAATGCTGTGCCACAATGAAAACGCGTCTAGTACATACAAATCCAGAAAGGGCATTCGCCGATATTAAAATTCAGCCAAACGGCAATATGTCCTTTCATTAAACTGTAACTTTAAGTTTGTCGGAGTCATTGATGAAATAATGGATTTGGTCCGTAAAAATTGACATTTACAGTTTAATTATCCATTATATCGGACTGCTGGGGCACACTTTGGTTATGCTGTAACATTGCCTAACGGTAGCATCTGAAAAACCTTACACAAATACTCTCTATCCACACCATTTTATTTCTTTCCATGAAATTTTACACCGCATCGCTGAATGCGTTGTGAAGCTTCGACGGAACTATATCCTTATTACAGTAATTGCTGAGAAACTACACCGTTTGTTCTCTCGAAATATCGGTATTTGATTATGTGCACACACGGAAGAACTCTATACATGTAGACTCAACCGTTTCTGTTTTCAATATAAAATCTCAGTACTTACTGTCATAATATTTCTTATTATGCTAAACGGCTAATCGTGCGACGTGGCTAATCAAGATAAACAGTTCTCAAACAAGATACATTCTGGAGAAAGATAACTTCATCAAGTGGTACTATAGTGGGAACCAAAAGTGACAATGAAGAATTATTATTATTATTATTAAGCTATTATTAATGCTGCAAAAGCAGAATCTACTTGCACGACTATATTAATGAAACCAGCATTACCACATTCAATAGGAACGTAGGTAAGCCACCAAAACTTATAGAAAACCTGTTACAAAGACTTAAATATCCCTAAATTTACCCTTACCCTTAAAGTAACAAATTGATACCCTACACATTGTCTAAATATGTCTTACTTTAACTTCAAAATATGCTGGGTGAACTGGCTCTCCGTAACATGATGATGTGTGTTTTCCTTGAATTTTCTTTTCCGTCGTCTCCTGCGTCAAAGCTAGGGACAATTCTTTGCTGTTACATTGGAATTTTAAATATTACAACAGATAATGTTAGAAAAAAATTGTTTGCAGAAAGCAGTGTCGTGTATCGTTTATGGTACTGCACCAACCTGTTCGAGTGTAACAAGCTTTCTGTTGCTGTTGAAGTGTCAGCATGGTGAACGCTACGGTGTGTATCCCATAATGTGATCTTGTGTCTCATTTTGATGAAAACTCCACTGTTGACTAATAACATTCAGTGCAATAACTCCATCATATTGCAAATGTTTCTGAAAACTAAAATAAATTTACCATAAATTACAGTAAACACAAAATTTAAGCTCACCTGCTGTTTTTATGATTGCAGCGGAAGGGTGGTGCTTACTTATGATGTATTTTACTTAATGACGGTATCCGGCGTAGGTTTTCCCCGTGGTGTGTCCGTCTGTGAAAAAGTTATATTTCAGTTAATTTATAAAAAAACTTAACTTTGTATTATACACAGCAGCTGATTATTATGCTCAGGTGTTTGCGTAAGCGTAAAAGCATTTACTTTGGGATTGTTCACCCTCGCAGTTACCTTACCAGCTAAAGTATGATTATCAACATAACACATTTAACAGTATGATCACTTGATATAAAATTAAACAAATTAGCGCTGTAAAGACGGCTAGGTTTATAATCAGTGGCCAGTAGATGCTCAGGTGTATTCCACAATGGAACGGAAAACGAGCATTAGTTGGGGCTTGCAAGATGTCTATAGTGATATACTCCTTCCCAGTTTCCACGTAATAGAACTGTTGCAAGTGCTACGACGTAGGCCGAAAGCATCCAGCATCACTTTCTCTTTCGTTTGGTCGTACTTTCGTGATATCGTAGGAAAGTGCCGAGTTGGTAATCATCTCTAAAAAAACTACCTTCATCTCTTCATACGTTGATCGGTTTTTGTATTTGCGAGTACGATAATGTTGCCATCAAAGACTGCTACTTTATCGACTACTGAAAACTACCATGTACAAGCATCCCTCATTAACCAAAAATAAGCTGCTTATGCAAATAGCATATGTTGTTGGCTGAATTTACGAATTATGATACAATAGTAAACGATTTCTGTAGAACTGTGCTGATATTTTTGACACACTAACAATGCTACCATCTCAAATTTCAATCCTCCGATCGGCTTGAGGCCAAAAAATATGGAAAGAGCGTATCAAAAAACATATGTTCTGAAGTTCACAACTCGCACCTCACGATTGTTTTTAATTAATAGCCACTTTAATGTCTCATTTAAATCCATGTTAAACAAGATCATATGCAGCAGAGCTGGGTGACGGGAAAGGTGTTATGTGAATGTAGCCGCGCCAGCACTGATAACTGTGCGACCAACATTTAAGCGTGTGTGTGTACTCAAGCCTAATGCAAAATTGAACAACATACGTGCGGAACCTACTTCTTTCCTTCAGTCTCTTTGCTCGTTGCTAGCTAATCATGTGAAGAAGTACCCAGCTCTGCACACCATTGTTTTTAAATTTTGCTATTACTCTGTAAATATTGAGAGGTGCATCGTCTAATTAATAATGTATGTTTTCTGAAACGCTCTTTCCATATTTTCTAGTTTCAAACCGATCGGAGGATTACGATTTGAGGTGGTAGCATTGTAAATAGGACGGAGGAACAATTTGCCTATATAAAATAGACGGAAATGACAGGCTTAAGAACCCGTGCAATTTCTACAATATAACAAATGTGAAATGACAGCAGATGTTCCTCGATTACTTCACAGTTTTGTTTGACGATCCTGGGTACACCCGAGTTGACCTGGTCGATTAAATTGACAATCCAAAACGTCTATATAATCGAATGCATGTAGGATGAAAAGTGGGATTCTATCAAGACTGCTTGATATATGGAGATATAATATTGCTTTCTTTTCTCTTGTCATTGACTCTGCTTTGGGAAGGTTAGTGCTCATTTCAAAACAGCAGGAAAAGCTCTGGTAAACTTCGGTTGAATCAGTGTTCTCGCCTTCAATTTGACTCTGATCGGTTTTACAATGTTTAAATGTATATGGCATAGATGCGAAATCTTTCGAAAGTTGGCAGTGACGTTACTGATATTTAATTTTAGATGGAGCTTTAAAAGTTGAGTTTTGATCATTTTCAAATTTATCCATGAAGAACTTCTATGTTATTGTCGGACTACGTAGTAAAAGTCCTGTCTTTAGGAAATGAAAGTTTTTATACAAAACAGTACGGGCTGAACTTTTAATAATTCCACAAGTAGTTACATGCATTTTTGTAAATGTTTGCATCTACGGTGTATATTGCATTTTTTCCCACGTTATTCATTGTTTCGTGTGCGCATTATTTTGCTTATATTCATAGATGTGTGTAAAAATGGCCACAAGATACGAGAACAACGTGATATAACTTTAGGATACGTATCTCACTCAAACGATGAATCACTGCTATTCTTCAAACGAGTGAAGTAGACACAAAGCCTTATTGGATAAAAAATGGCACATGAAGGAACGACTGGTTTGATGGTTTCGTATGTCAATAAAATGAGTTGAATAAATATTAATAATGTAAATGTGGTTAGGTTACAAACATTTTTCTTTCAACTTTTACATTTATTGCAAATTAAATTTCAACGTTATTTTTTCTAAAAACATAACGATTCTTAGACAAGTAACAACATAGGCAGGCCTCACATACAAACTATTTTAGACATACTCTGTAGTGAGCACACCAAAACTTTATCTTCAACTTAAATAATCTCAATCAAAGTCAAAATTCATTATTTGACAAGACGCCTTCATTAATCATCATTGATCCCATCGCATTAAATAATTTGAAATGATTTGTTTTCTTGCAGGATAAACCCCCAATCTCCTCTTAACCATTATTCCTAATAATTACTGCAATTGAATTAATACAGGAAACCGTGTAATAGCAGTAATGCAATAGACGTAGACAATCGTATAAGGTTTATTTCGCCATCGGCATTACTGACGGACAGATATTCGTAACATTTAAAGAAACATACATTGGCATTCAAAATTCCCCTCAGTTACCTCGATTACACTGTTTACACAATTTCTTCCTGTATCATCATGTAAATTATGGAAGATGCTTTTCTTAATTTAGATAAGAAGGCTACCACACTTTGTGTTCAAATTCCAATGAAACCAACAAACTCACAGAGAAAACAAATAATACATTTTACATGACACATATGCTTACACATATTGAAAGCTAAGCTAATTAATTAATTAATCAACTAGTATAAGCTAACCATACATATTTACTTATTTAATAAAGTAAAACTAGATTTCATTTGCACTGCAAAATTTTACATGATTTTGTGTGACTTCGTTAATTGTAATCCATGAACTGAATAGATATTACAGTATTACAACCAGTATTAGTATTATTACCAACATTTAATTGATGTTATACAACAGCCTCCTTACAACAATTGGCTTTCACGTCCTTATTAAGGAATACATGAAATATGATAATATTTGACCTTCCCTCACTGCCACGATTACATTATTGTGACAGTGAATCAAGTGATTCGTATACAGGAGGAAAGAGATTTTTTGGATTCAGGCTTCAATACAATCACTCAGTGTTCACATTACTAAATTTACGGGACCTGTATTTTCTATTTTTAACGCGTTTAATTTTCTGAAAAAGTATTTCTCCAAATGTGTTTCTTTATGCTTAAGAAACATATTACATTCTTACTAGAGCTTCTCTGAATACTTTCGAATTACCTCTTTCGTGAAACTTATTCTTCCTTTCTTAACATCGTTTTCACTCAGAAAGCATTATAATTAGATTGCTACATTGCATTCCAATTAAACAAGTTTTGCCTCAGACCAGCCCCGTGTAGCAAAGCTACCTACCCCATGAAAGTGGAAGAACAGCAGCAAGGAGTGAAGAAAGAACAACACCGACTTTACCCTAACATCATATTATTTACTATTCTAGTATGGTTAGTCGCCTCTTCCAGGAAGAGTACTACAAGACCTGTATTTATAACTTTCATCGTGTTCATTTGTATTTCATTTCAAACATGTACTTCTCCAGAGAGTATTTTTATACGTATCTAACACTCTCCAACATGGCACCAATTAATTTCTCAAGTTGATTCACATATTCTCCTTAAAGATTGGCACCTTTATCGTCTTGTACTAAGGAAGCGACCAGCATATTTTCACAACACAACACTTCCAAAAGCAGCATTAAGTGTCGTATTTTGTGAACAATGCCGCTATTTCTTTACCGTGACTGCGATTTTCGGGTTTCAGTGTAAGTATAATTTCGTTAATTTTGCAGCTACGAAGTAGGCTTATTACAAAATGTTTTGTGTTCTAAAATGTTGATAAAAATGAACAAGTATGCCTAAAATGTGTCTTCTTAAAGTTCAAGTTATTTTAAGTAATTGTATAGGACGTTTTGTATTTTAAGCCTTTACGCCGCAAAGTCATCGCCGTACAAACCCCATTTTTATGTAATCATTTCTACATTAAACAATTAACAATCGATAGACTTCCTACGCACAAATTGTATCCTTTCATCGATGAAAACTTGCATCGCATCGTTGTATACGTTAAGTATATAGGTCTGAATGTCACAATATTTTATATATAGTTTTGTTTTCGTCGTTTATAAGTATAAATGCATGACAAAAGGACAGAAGTTTATACATGTAAACATTCCATCGAACAACGTTTTATTTTGTGAAGATCTTGGTAATGAACAAAATTAGTGAAAATCTTGCTCACCCATAATTTCACAGCAATTCTATTACAGTTATTTAATTCACACTTTCTTATATAATTAAAATTACATTCATTTATTCTACTGCTAATGGAATAGATTACAACAGATCTTGAAACCAGGGAGTTACTGAAGTTGTGTAACCATTTTTAATGTTGCCGCTGAATTATTTCTCTTCATCGATTTATCTGTGACATCAATTTTTGAATCAAAGATAGTTCTCAAACCAGGTACATTCTGGAAAAAGTTATCTTGATCAAACAAATTCGAATTCTGCAACCGGGCAACCTATCTGCTGAAGAACACCACTATGATAATATGAAAGACTCAATTATCCGATGCGGAAAAGTTGTTAAAACATTTTGATCTCCGGAATACACGGCTATGTTACTAAATCCATAGCACTGGTAAAAGATCCCGCTTCTGCGGGAAAAATTTCAGAATATTTCTGTCAATGGGCGGCTATAAACGATTGGTAACTATTTAAGCAATATCTGAACCATACCATAATATACGGAAACGAGTAAACATTTTAAGAAAAACTTCTGTTTCACAAATCGGCCAAATATTTAAACTGGTCGCGTTAAAGCAGCCCGTTATTTATCTGAGGAGTTTAGGGTGTGCAACATATAAGTGGCTATAATATCGGAAGTTTTTGCAAAGTCAACCACAGAGCAGATCTGTCGGGAAATCGTAAAATATTTGACGTCTAGAATAGCGATTTTAGAAAGGACATGTTATGTTCGTCAAAATAAGGGATGATTCTTCCCAATAATATTTTACGGTATGTCTTATCATGTGATCAATGCAGTTCGATGTGTGTTCAGATTACTCTAGCAACGTTTCAACAGTAACTAAAAGGATCATGTAAATTGTAAATTATATTCAAAATATGCTTCAAAAGCGTTAATACGCTCTTCATATCTTGAGTGCCTACAAAATATTCCTCGAATTTGTAACGAAATACGTAATTAACAAAAGGATACTACCTTAAATATTTCCTTAAATGTAATAAAAGAAGATAATTAGCAATGAAGTTTCATTTAGTGACAGATTTGCGTGGTTTCCATCCACCTCGTTAAATGAAGATATATGTCAAATCTGCAACCTGCTGCCATTCTGTTTGCAGAAGATGTTAACCAGAAGAGGATATCGCCGATATTTTAATGCAGCTAATCGGCAAAATGTCGTTTTCCTTACAGTTCGTTGGAGTGATGGCCGTATTACTGGATTTGGTTCGAAAATTCGCCATTTATAATCTAATTGTGCCTTACATCGGATTATTGTGCAAACTTAATATATAATCTTCAAAGGCTATCCATATATCTTTTTCCGCGGTATTGAACTTTAAAACCCATAATTAAATCTCACATCGCACCGCCTGAGACGCTCTGAAGCTTTGTACGAGCTTAATAAAATAATTGCCCAGAAACCACACCGTCATTTCGATGTATCTTCATCCAATCTTGAGGAATTACGGAAGTACTCAAACTATACCATATTAAAGAGAAATAAAACAGTTAAAGTACTGTTTGCTACCAATTTCATATCGATTATGTTTTGGTTTCAAAATCTAGGCATTAACTGTAACAATACTACGAAATTATAACACTGTAACAATATGCGACGTGCCTCTTTAAGAAAAATAGTTCTCAAACCAGGTACATTCTGGAGAAAGACATCTTCGTGAAGTATTATTATAGTAGGGGCCCAATGTGACATTAAAGAATTATTGTTATCAAGTGACTACCGATGCAACATGAGCACACTCTATTTGTACGTTAGCGCTAACTTGTTAGGGTTCCCTGTGCATGCGTACCATTTCACAGTATTTCTAACAATGGTGTAGTATAATTAAACTATTGGCAATTAAACTATAGGTGTACCACAGTCATGTGTTCAGACATCTGCTTATAAAGTTACGAAAGAATTAACACATTCAATAGTAACGTATGTGAACTACAGACACCCCGACGTAATATACACATAAACTGAAACAATATTCAGCTAGACATTGTCAAAATACGTCACTTTTTAACTTTACAATATTCCCTGTAAACTGGCACTTCCGGAACTTGTGACGTATGCTTTCTTTGCCCTTGGCACCAATCACGGTCCTTTCATCACCTCTCCAGCGTCAAAATCGTGAAAGTTGCCTGGCTATTACAAAACAATCCCAGTTATGAAAACAAATCATGCTAGAAAAAAGTTGCTGAAAGAAACCATTGAACTTAACAATTCCGTTGTTTATAATAGTGTCTACACCAACCTGTTTCAATTTAACACGCTGTGTGTTGTTGTTGAAGTGTCAGCATCGTCAGAGCCACAATGTACATCCCATACAGTACCATTACGTCTCCTTTTGATGTAAACTCAACTGCTGACAATTGACGTTCAGTATAACAACTCCAGCATCTTGCAACGGTTTCTGCAAAGTATAAAAAGAGAAATTTCATCATTTATTGCGGTTAACAAATTTCATGTATGCTAACAAAATTTCAGCTCACTTACTACAGTTCTGGAAACAGCGGAACGGTGCTGCCTTTTTATGTTGTGTTTTACTTCCGCGTCTGGCACGGGTTTTTTCCTTCTTGTGTCCATCTGTGTAAACTGTATATCTCGTGATTAATTTATAAAAAAACTGAACTTTAATTTGCGCATTATGTGCTTAGTATGCGTAGGTGTTCGCGTAATTAACACAGTTTCTGTAGGATTGTTTACTTTCAGAGTTAACTTACCAGTTATAGTATGATTATCATATCAACATAACACAGTCAATGGTATGATTACTTGTAATAAAATAAGGTCAATAAAATAAAATAAAAATGAGGTTAGCACTGTAAAGATAGTCAGCTATAAACGGAAAAGGATGTTACGAAATAAAACTGTGCGTGTATATGCTACAATGCTACTGAAAACGAGCCAGGATTCCATGGTGATACATACCTTCCCAGCTGCTACGTAACACAACTGTTGCAAGTGTTACGACGAAGATGGAAAGCATCCATCATCACTTTCCCTTCGTTTCGTCGTACCTCTCGGGATACAATTGGGAAGATCCGGAACTGGTATTCATGTCTGAAAACTACCTTCATCGCATCATGCGTTGATCGGTTTTTGCATTGCTGAGTATGGTGGTGTTGACACCAGAGACTGCTACTTTACCGACAACGGAAAACTGCCATACAGAAACATAACTTAGTGCGGGAAAGCATATTTCGCGTGCTTTATTTCTTAAAGTGTGTGAATTGCGATATCACATGTGTGATATCAGTTGTGCTGACAGCAGTAAATAAAGACTGTACGATTGAGCTGATATTTTACACATATCAGTAGAGACAGGGAAACAATGTACCGATTTAAAATGTACAGAAACTTTCAAAATGCTGCGAATATTACCTCGTAAGTAAATGTGACAAGCAGATTATGAATTGTGATCCACAGAAAGATCCGTTGGTGCCTCCCACACCTAGTGCTTTCTTTACTTCCCCATTTTGACTGACAATCCGGGCTGCAGCGAATTCGACCTGGTCGATAAATTTGATAATCGAAAACGTCCATACAATCGAATGCATGTAGGAAGAGAAGATTGATGATATCAAGACTGCTTTATTGATGTATAAAAATACTATCTATATCCTTTACCATTAACAATGACTCAGCTTTTCAGAAGGTGAGTGCTCCTTTCACATCCACAGGATGAACTTCAGTATCTTTCACTGGAAGAAGGATCCTCGAGCACTATTCGGTTCTGAGCGTTCTTACGATGTTTATGGCATAGGTGCAAAATTGGTGGCTGGATGTTACATGACAGTTTGCAAGAGTTTGCACCTAGAGTGTATGCTACCTTCTTTTTTCATTCAGGGTTTTGAATGCGCATTACTTTGTTTATGCAAACATATATGTGCAAAATGTCCACACTTTGCAAAGATAGACCCTTGGGAATTTCGTCTCACTTAAACGATGACCCACTGGCATTTCTGCACGTGGATTAAAATAAATTCAACGAGTAGAATACATCTGACAAGCGTAAACATTACAGTGACTTACTACGTCAAAGTATCCAAAACAACATGGAGAGCACGATTTTGATAAACTTAATAATTTTTAAATCAAGTAAAAATAATTTTAATCAACGTTTAAAATCGCGCGACGAACTGCTGGCCGTATGGCAATTCCAACGTAGTTGTTTGCGTTCAGGCAAACCAGCGTAATTTTGCCACATCTGTACGTTTTTGAAAAAATTTGATTTTATTTGTTATGCGAAATACATTATGGTTTCACAATGAGGTCATTATTGTTAATGGGGAAACTAATTATTGATAGGAACATGTTACCGAATTGATTGTAACAGCAGAGTAAATACTAAAGGTGGTACTTCGTCCTGCAAATATCAGCTCGTCTAGTGGAGTGTGCAGCAACAACAATTCGAATTAATCAAAAACAGCAACTATCAGCTGGTACAATGTAACGATTTACAAACCTGAGCATGTTAGTATGCACACTACAACACGTTGCACAGACAACAGTAACGTATGCGTTACGCCCAGTAGTTCCTCGCGCGGTTTGAAACGTGTCAAAAGCTGCTTTTACGGTAATTCGTTTCCTCAGAATTGTGTGCCCCATTCCGAAATTCACCTTTGATAATACTGGAAAGCTCCGGTGTACATGACATACCAGGTACTCACCTAGATCGTATATTGTGCATTTTATTTTAATATGTCAATTTATTAATTTGAATAAATGTTGTAAGTTATGTCATGTTACCAACAATTTTTGTTTCAAATTTTATTACATTTTTAAATTACAACACCAATTTAAAAAATATAACAACGCTTGGATTAGTAATTGCATAACCAAAAAATCACAAACAAACTAATTTAAATATGTTTTATGGTAAACACTTATTGACTCTCTATTTTATTTAAACAAGCTTCCCATTAAATTCTTCAAGTGACCCTAAACTAACGAACCAATTTTGTTTAGCACTATCCATTCTCAAAGCAGCCCAGTAACTTATACCAACACTGCCAGTGTTATTTACATAATAATAATAATGTCACAGTCAAAACACATTTTTCGACTAGAAACGTATAGTAATCCAGTACGATACCACCTCTTATAATCATTGGTTACTGTCGGGTATCTTGCACCATAAACCGCTACACCGAAAGTACACTTATATATTGGGTATTGATAATTGTTCCAAATGTATTAGAATACTCGTTTACTTAAAACGAATGCGGTCCACTGGCTTGGAATGTTCTCATCCCGTGTTCCATCTCGTGTTTAAATTTGTAGACATTTTGCGGGGTAAAAAAAGGATTATTTTTTACGAATTCTCCTTTATTACTCTTTATACAATTTCTCCTTCACATATTATCAGCCTCTTATATTTGGTCTAACGTCACATTGTGACGTCTAGTTGGAAGCTACTTAAATGAATGTTTATCATGTAACTTCAACTTTTTTACCAGATAAATTGACAGCAAGTGAAGATATACACAATAGCTCTTTCTTCGTTTATTATTTAAGGTACCCATTCATTAGTTATATCCAAATGAGAGGCATGGGGGTATATTAAAATTACATCTTATGTCTTAATACAACTATCTGTAGAACCCCAAACAATGGTAGTTACTAACAATTCACCAAGAATAGAGTTTCAAAATTACACTTGGTAAGGGATATACGAAAACAATGGACGAATAGTCTTGTTTCCTCGCAAGTACACCTTAGTCTCATCGTCCCTTCGTTGAAAATGCATTTGTAAAATAAGTTAACGGTTTTAGTGATTAACAGTTACAACTGCTATGACCAAAGCTCATCTACATTGTGAGTAAAGATCGGTTACTGTAGAAACACCTGCTTTCCGGAGACGTATATTATTCTTCCATGGAGCATGTGGATGCTTTTAACTTGGAATATTGGTTTTGCATTATTCCATCGGATAGCGTATAAAAACAAGATCATTTACTACTTGTGCCCTTGCAACAATCATAGTTTTGCCAACTATATAAATACGTATAGTACAATTTTAGTTACTGTATAACACAAAACAATTACATTTTGTAATGTGACTTGATATAGACAACCTATGTTTTTACATCACAAGGTATCTTTCAGGTGTATCGAAGCTTCAAAAATAAGACCGTCCTGGGACAACAATTACAGAAGTTCTACGGACAAGCTCATTTGCAAGAATTGACCTTCGTTCACTGCCACGATTACATTATTATGACAGTCACTGAAGTGATTCATTTATGGGAAACATCGGTTTCCGACTTTTGAGTGTTTCTTTTCTTGTGTCGTGTATTTAAATTGATAAATGACACGTCATTACCGGCGAATTATTTAATCTTAGTATCGATAGCTCCCTCTTTCAGGAGAAGTACCACAAGACCTGTATTTTTAACTTTCATCGTACTCATTTCTCTAATCCAGGGCTCTTCTCTACGTGTTTCTTTATGCAAGTCTAATGTTTCTGAATCTGCCACCAGTTAACGTCACAGTGCACTAATATCTTAATGCACCTTTTCATCGCCTTCGGCGTTATATCCTCATTGAGCAACCTGTATGGTTTCACAATGATCAATATCTACCTCCAGCATTACGTGTCGGATCTTCTAGCGATGTTGCTGAACCAGTCACTGTGATTGCCCGGTTTCAGTGCGAGGTTCATTCTTGTTGCTGTTACCGCTGATGACTGGGCATTTATAAAATATGTTTGTGTTTTCATACGTCGCAAAGTCATTACCGTACAAACACAAACCATTTCCACGTTATCTTGTCTACAATAAGCAATTAACAACTGTAAGGACCGATATACTTCATTCGTACGAAATGTGTCTTCGCATCGATGTCAACTTGCATCGTATCGTTGAATATGTTGGTAGTATTTGTCTGAATTTTAATTAATTAAAAATAATCGTTTTTGTTCCGGCTTCAAGTATAAATACATGACAAAAGGACAAAAGTTCATACATGAAAACGTTCCATCGAATAATGTTTTATTTGTTAAAGTTGACGGTAACACACATGTTCGTACATAGCAAACATCTTCTTCGATTTAAACACGCTTACCATTTGTGCATGTATTATTTAAAAAAGTAATGGTATACAAGTCAAAATACATTTTTTGACAAGATATCGACAGTGATCATTGATGAGCCAACTTTTGATATTAATTGGTATAGGTGCGTTTTGTATGTCCGTTACATATGGGCTTATTTAAAAAAGTCATTTGCACCTGCAACGTTTTACATGATTGTGTGTGTGGCAACGTTAATTGTAACCAATGATCTTTATATGTATTGCAGAATTACCAAAAACATTTAATTCATGTTATACACCAACCTGCTTGCAAAAAGTGGATTGTAAACCCTTATTTAAATATTTCTGAAATATGGCAAGCTTTGTCCTTTCTTCACTGCCACGATTACATAATTGTGACAGTGCATCACGTGATTCATTTACAGGAAAAATCATTTCCCTACTTTGTCTTGATGATTTGCTCTCGGCATGTACATAAATCGTCAAAACATAACTTTTATTGCGTTATGTATTATTTTGATACGGATAATCCCTCAATTTTTACATTACTAATTCTACAGGACCTCTATTTTTAACTACTAATACTAATTTTTGATTCGTTCATTTGTATGAATAAGTATTTCTCCAAATGTGTTTCTTTATAGGCAAGATACATATTAAATTCTTCCTTGTTATTGCACCGGAATATTTTCGTATTATCCCGTTTCTGGAAACTTATTCCTCATCTTTTAACACCGATTGCACTCAAAAGTCATTATACTTAGTTTGCCGCATCGCATTCCTATTAAACCAGTTCTACATCGGACCAGCTCGGACTACCAAGTTACCTACCCTCGAAAGTGGAAGAACGGCAGCATGGAGGGTAGGAAGAACATTACGATATTAAAAACCGGCGTTACATCGTCTTACTTATTGTTCTAGTATGGCTAGTCGCCTCTTTCAGGAGGAGTACTACAAGACCTGTATTTTTAATTTTGGTCACGTCATTTGCGGAAACAAGTATTTCTTCATAATGTGTTTTCTGGTACAATTCAAATACTCCCCAACATTGGACCAACTAATTTCTCACAATGATACTCTCCTTTTGCTTATGTGTTGCCCCTTTACTAACGTGTGCTGTTGGAGCTACCTGCGTATTTTTACAACACAAAATTTCATCGAGCAGCACTACGTTTAGCGTTTAGTGTGAACTACTGCCGCTATTGCTAAACCGCAATTGGTATTTTCAAGTATCAGTGGAAGAATGTTTTTGTTTATTTTAGGCTTATTACAAAATGTTTTGTGTTTTGAAATGTGAATAGATACGAAGAAGTATGCCGATAATGTGTTGTTTTTGTATTTTACACATTTATGTCGCAAAGTCATCGACTTACAAAAACAGTCGATTTCCATGTAACCACTTCTACATTAAACAATTCCCAACAGTAAAGACCTATAGACTTCCTCCTACTCATTGCATCCTCTCATCGATGAAAACTTGCATCGCATCGTTGAATACGTTGATTATATTTGTATGAATGTCTCCATATAATATTATCAATAAATATACTTTTGCATTTGTCATATTTGTATTTATAAGTATAAATGTATGACAATAGGACAGACTTTTATACATGAAAATGTTCCATCGAACAGAATAAGTGAAAATCTTGCTCACCAAAAACTTCACATCGAATTTATTAGAGATATGTAAGCCATACTTTTTGTCTAAATGAAGATAAATTCATTTTACTCTAATTTTAATTAAATCAATTACAAAAGGTCAGGAAACTAGAGAAGTTTTCAAGTTGCGTAACCATTTGTAATATTCCCCTATTCCATGTTTGCTTTTCACCGATTTATCTGTGACTTGGATACTCGAATCGGTATATTTTAGCATGTGGTCAAATATGTTCGATGAGTGTGTTGGTGACCCATATAGCTCTAGAAATATTTGTTAGATTACGTTAGCAACGTCCTTATCAGTCTTGAAACGGACAATTAAAAACATTGTGTCCTACATTTGTTTCAAAAGCGTTAATACTCTTTTTATTTTTTGAATGCCTACAAAATAGTCCTCGAATTTGTTCGATTCCGATGTACGTTATTGACAAAGGATGTTACCTTAAGTATTTCCTTAAATGTACATCCGAAAGAAAATTAGCGATGGAATTCCATTAAGTGACAGATATCCCCCGAGGTTCCACCCACCACGTTAAATAATGGCATATATCAAATTTGCACCTGTTGCCATTCTGGTTGCCAAAGGTTTTAATTAGAAGAGGACATCGCCGACACCAGTATTAAAATGCAGCTAATTGGCAAAATATCATTTCTCAAACTCACAGTTCGTTGGTGTGATTGTCGTAATAATGGATTTGGTTCCTAAAATACGTCATTTATTACTTCGTTGTAACATACATCGGACTGCTGTGATAAACTTAGTATATACACTTTCAGATATCTTTTTCATCGATGTGTATTTATTCTCCAATCTACTGTTCGTTTTACAATCAGAAACGCAACAAAATTCTGGCACAAACACTTCCTCTATACTCCACTTGTTATGTTCTTTGGAATCTTACATCGCGCCGCCAAATGCGTTGTGATGCTTTCGATGAGCTTAATAAAATAATTGCCCAGAAACCACACCGTCTTTTTGATATACATGTATCCCGTAATGTGGAAATACGGAAGAGCTCTACACATCTAGACTCAACCGAAAATTTTAACTGTTTGCTACCAATTCCATTTCGATTATCCTTTCGTTTCAAAATCTACATATTAACTGTAATAATATTTTCAAATTGGACGCCCTGATATGCAACGTTGCTATTTAAGAAAAATAGTTCTCAAACCAGGTTCATTCTGGAGAAAAATATCTTCGTGAAATATTATTATAGCAGGGACCCAATGTGACATTAAAGAATTATTATTATCAAGTAACCACCGATACTACAAGAGCATACTTTACATGGATGGCAGCGCTAACTTGTAAGGGCTCCCTTTTCATGTTTACCATTTCAACTTGTTTCTAACAATGGTTATATGTAGTAATAGTAATTATACAATAGGTGCATCATTGACATATGCACAGAACTCCGCTAGTATTATTTACGAAAGCACTAACCCATTCAATAAATAGTAATGTAGGTAAACTACGGACAAAATGGTGTAATAAAAACACAAACGTATTTTTAACCTGACACAATTTTAAGCCTGTGACATTGTCGATATACGGGTCGTTTTAACTTTACAATATTCCCTGTAAACTGGCCCTTCCGGAACATTTGATGTATGCTTTCCTTGCATTTTTCACCAATCACGGTCATTCTATAACCTCTCTAGCGTCGAAATTGTGTAAATTTCCTGGGTGGTACAGAACAATTCAATATTATTAAAACAAATGCTACTGGAAAAGAAGGCTTAAAGAAACCGGTGAACTTAACAATAACGTATTGTTTAAAGGAGTGTCTACACCAACCTGTTCCAATGCAACAAGCTTTGGGTTGTTGTTGAAGTGTCAGGATAGGAAAATCGACAGTGCGTCTCCCGTAATTTAGCCGTACGTCACATTTTGTCATAAAATCCACTGTTGACTATAAATGTGCAGTTTAATAGATTCATCGTATTGCAATAATTTCTGCAAACTAAAAAACAAATTTTATTATATGTTACAATTCACAATTACAGTATATGCTAACAAAACTTCAGCTCACGTACTACCATTATGGTAACAGCAGAATGATATTTCCTAATTATTATGTATTTTACGTAATGCCCGGGTCTGGCGCGGGTTTTCACCTTGGTGTGACCATTTAGGAAACGTAGGTGTTCTCGTAGTCACAAAACATTTTCTTTTTCATTTTCTTCAGGATTATTTACTCTCTTATCGAGTTGCCTTATGAGTCATAGTATGAGCACCGTAAAGATATTTAGCAACAAATGGAAAAGGATGTTATGAAATAAGACTGCGTGAGTTTACTTCACAATGCTACTACAAATGAGCTAGAAATTCGTGGGGAAATATACCTTCCCTTCCAAGTAATACAACTATTTCAAGTGTTACGACGAAGATGGAATGCATCCATCATCACTTTCCCCTTCGTTTCGTTGTAACTCTCGTGATACCATTGAAAAGATCCGGAAATGGTATTCATGTCTAAAAACTACCTTCATCTCGTCATGCTTTGATAGGATTTTCTATTGCTGAGTACGGTAGTGTTGACATCAAAGACTGCTACTTTAGCGACAATTGAAAACTACCATATAGAAGCATAACTTATTGTGGGAAGCATGTTTTGTGTGGTTTATTTGTATGTGAATGTATAAGAATTGTGATATCGCATATATGGAGTAATTTGTAATTACGGCAGTAAATAAAGGCTGCACCTTATACTGTATTTACCTCAATAGGGAAAGTCCGACAATATAGCGATTTAAAAGAGACAGAAACTGTTAAAATATTGCTAATATTACTTCAGAAGCAAACGTGACTTACGCATTTTAAATGTTGGTTCACAGAAAGATATGTTGGCAGCTCCAACACGTGATGCTTCGTTTACTTCCCTGTTTTGACTGGCAATTTTGGCAATTCCCTTAGCGATTTTGACGGGGTTGATTAAACTGGCAATCCAAAACGCCCATACAATCGTATGCATTTATAACGAGAAGATCAATTCTATCAAGACTGCTTTATTTATGTAGAAATAATGTCGCCTTCTATACCTTTGACAGTGACTCTGCTTTTTAGAAGGTGAGTGCTTCTTTCAAAGCAACAGGATAAACTCCGGTATCCTTCGCTGGAACTAGGATCCTCCAGCACTATTCGGATCTGATCGTGCTTACGATGTGTATGGTATAGGTGCAAAATAGGTAGTTGGATGTTACATGCAAGTTTGCAAGAGTTTCACTTTGTTTGTTTGCTTTGCACATATCTATGTGCAAAATTGTCCACAATACGTGGGAACGTCATCTCCCTTAAAGGATGAGCCACTAGTATTTTTGCACGTGGACTAAAATAAGTGCAACGTGTAGCAGACTTTTGACAGGTGTAGACAGTCCATTGACTTACTAACAAGCAAAGGCATTTAACGCTTACGCCGGGAATGGGTCAAATTTGGTACTGCAGTATAGATTATGAGCATCAGAATTTGATGGTGTCGTTCCCCCAACTGAATTATGTCATGGGTGTGAGCCACGAGGTCATCAATTTTTGCAGACTACTTTTCGTCAATCTTCAGAAATTCTTATCGGATTTAATATGGGAAACTGAAAGTGAGAGAAGACTGCTGTTTTACAAAATTTTCAGATATTCTATCATTTTACATAGACTTCAAAAATTTATGAGCTCGTGGATCGCACCCATGACCCCATTAAGTTGGGGGACCGACACCTCAGATTCTGCGGGTCATATTATATCCTACAGTACCAAATTTGGCCCATTCCCGGTGCAGTCGTTTGGCGCTTTAGCTTGTAAGTCAAAGTATCAATATCAACATGGAAAACACGATTCTGATAAACTTAATAAGTTTTAAATCAAGTAAAAAATAATTTTAATCAATTAATTTAAAATGTCCTTCGAATATCAGCTCGTCTGTTGGTGAGTACAGCAACAAAAATTCGAATTATTTAAAACAATCAACTATCTGCTGGCAAAACGTAACGATATGACAAATCTGAGCATGTTGGTATGCACAATCACACTGCACAGACAACAGTGGTATACACCCTACGCCCAGTGGTTCGTCGCGCGGTTTAAAACGTTGATTAATAGTGTTAAACTCTGCTTTTACGGCAAATTTATATTACAGAATGTGTTCCTTATTCCGAAATCGTATTTTGATATCACTGGAAAGCTCCGGTGTATATGACCTGTCAGGTACTTCGCTAGGTAGTACATTTTGCATTTTATTTTAATATGTCAATTTATTAATTTGAATATATGTTGTAAGTTATTTCATAGCACGAGCAATTTTTGTTTCAAATTTTAATTTTATTACAGTTTAAGTTAAAACACCAATTAAAAAATATAACAATGCTTGAATAAATTATAAAATAACCATAAATAACATACAAACTATTTCTGATAGTTCTTGTGGTAAACACTCATTAACTCCATATTGTATTTAAATATGCTTCACCCTCGAACTCTCCACGGGACCCTAAGCTAGCGAACCAATTGTGTTTAGCACTATCCATTCTCACTACCAACCCAACAACTTAAACCAAAACTTTCAATGTAACTTAGAAAATAATAATAATGCCATCGTCAAAATACATTTTCCGACTAGACACATATAGTAATCATGTATGACACCACCTTCCATAACCATTGGTAACAGTCGGGTATCTTGTAGCACAAACTCTTATACCGACCGTACACTTACATGTTTGGCATTGTTAATTGTTCAAAATTTACGTAGTATTATAACAGTCGTATATTGTAAACGAATACCGTTCGTTGGTTTGTAATGATCTCAACCCGTGTTCCATCTCGTGTTTAAATTTGTAGACATTTTGCGGCGCAAAAAAGGATTATTTTTCACGAGTTCTTCTTTATTACTCTTTATGCGATTTCTCCTTCACATATTATCAGCTTCTTATATTTGGTCTAACGTCCTAGTGGGACACCTAGTTGTAAGCTAGTGAAATGAATGTTTATCTTGTAACTTCAAAATTTTTGGCAGATCAATTGTCAGTAAGTGAAGAGATTTGCAATTGCTCTTTCTTCATTTATAATTTAAGTTTATTGATGTCTGAATACAATTATTTGTAGAATTTTGAATAATGGTGATTACATCCGTCTAAAACGCACTTGTAAATAATTTGACTGTTTTAATGATTACAAGTTACTACTATTACGACCAACGCTCATCTACCTTGTGAGTAATGTTGGGTTACTGTAGACACGCCCAGTTTTTACGGAGTATATTGTTTGACCATAGGGGAACTAGATGGGTTTCTGATGGATACTTGGTTTGCGTTACTCCATCGGATAGCGTATGAAAACAAGGTCATTCTCTACTTATGCCCTGGCAGCAATCATAATTTTACCAACTACATAAATACGTATTTTAATATTTTAGTTACATTTTGGCACAAAACAAGTACATTTTGTAATGTGGCTCTACTTGTAATATACATTATAACTTCCGGAACCGCAAGGTATCATTAAGGTGTATCGAAGCTACAAAAATGAGACTGACCTGGGATAAAAATTACAGAAGTTCTTTTGTCAAGTTCATTTTCGACTTGCACCTTTGCCAAAATTATATTTAACTGCCGTCTGGCAGGCCAGCATTTACATTTACATAAATTAACCACAAAGCAATGTGCTTATGAAATTGGTGGTAATTTTTACACGACAAAAGTTGTTAAAATATTAAAGTAAGTGTACTACATTTACACGTTCCTAATTTTAAATTGTTCTTCCTTGAGAACTCTACACTGCGAAATAATTGTTACTCATGGAAGTGAACTCAAGATATTTTTTGTATTGTCCACCTCATAGTATTATATATTCTTTGCAACTCCCCCGCCACATGTTTTTGCACATCACGTACCGTTTTGCATGAGGTCATTGTCAATTTGCAACAATTTGCTCGTACATTGCCGGTAATGATCATTAACCACAAGAAGAAGATTAACCACAATGCCATTACATTATGACATGTGGGGTCCTTTCATTTCGACGACTGTTGTTAAAAAGTATTAAGGAAAGTGTACCACAATTACACTGCTCTAATTTTAAATTGTTCTTTCATGAGAACTCCGGAATACAAACAAATTTCTACCTACGTAGGTGGACTCTAGATATTTTTTGCATTGTCCATTTCACAGTAGTGTATAATTTTTACAACCCCCCGCCACATTGTTTTGCACATCACGTACCGTTTTGCATGAGGTCATTGTCAATTTGTGACAATTTTCCCGTGCATTGTCTCTAATGCACATTCTTTCTTAATTTACACATAAATATTTTACAATTGAAACAAACCGCATCACAGTTACATTATGCAATGCGGAAAACAGCCTAATTGGCTATTTCACACAAAATCTCATCTAATTAGTAGTACAAGAACATTAAAAATTATTAATGGAGTGACATGCTTTGTTCACACTACTTCGATGACCGCTTATGACGTTAAGAAATTCAACACAAACGGGGAATACAATTAAAAGCCGACTTTGATGATACACCCTACGTCTTTAATCGTCATTGGTGAACGATTTGCAACATTAGTAATTCTATTACCGTCTGCATACCACTCGGTAAAATCAGATCTTAATTTAATTTTACATTAACGATAACCCTTATTTAAACTACAACCATAAAGAGCAGATTCCAGTCTAATTAACGAAGTGATGATGCTGCATTACCAAAAAGGCATCACCTGAGTACATCCTGTTCACCTTGTCTATAATCCTCGTATTTTGCTGTTGAAACAGCGTAGTGCGTTCTCATTGCTCTCCAGGAAAGCTGTTCGTTCCATGGGTAGGTATTTCTATTAAATACTACAAAAATAAATAGTTAGTATCTCAGAGAATACAGGTTGAGGATGTAGTGCAGATAGCATGTAATAAACTACCAAAGTTGATGAAATTAAGGAATTACCATGATCCTTCAGAAGCAGACAATGATTGTCGAGAGGCCATGACCGACGAGCTTCCAATTGTCGTTGTCTATATTCCATCTGAATGTTGTTTATTATGGGCGATTTGCACATTGCTTCGATTCTGCCATGGCTACCCATCGACGGTTGAAATGTGCTGTTTACATTTCAGCGTCGGCTGTGAATACAATCAAATGTAACTGAATACCTGTACACAAGTGGAATGCATTATATTTTTACAGTAACTGAATATTTTGTTTACCAATTTTGCACCACTGGACCACTGGTGTTGTTTCCCGGGAAAAGGACGTCGAATAAATTGAGTTTTTCAGTTAACACGTGGAGCCTGTAAATTTGTAAATAAAGTCATTAATTAGTACTGAATTGGGAGGGTACATGGTTCTGATTGCGATACCACCGCCAATATAATAAGGGAACAATTAAATTGGACACATATCACCAAATTAAACTGAGAGAATTTTATTTTTGTGAAAATTCAATCCGTTTCTACGTTTTTCACTAAACTTACTTTTTGCTGGTTGCCCGTTAATAATAAATCAAAATTGCTCCATTAGCCACACCAAATTGCTTTAATCATATTGTAATTCACACCTCTTCAAAATCAGTTTAAAAATAACTTCCACAAAAAATAATCGTTGGGCTGTGCTGCACTTATTGGTCTGGCAGAGAAGAAAAGAGAGAGAGAAAAAATGATGTGTGTATGAGCCCAGGTAAGATACAATACACAGCACCGCTTCTTACCTTACCCATTCTTGTTGTCAGAGAATGCCTGATCAGAGAAAGCTTGGCATCTTCGTTAACGTGTACTGGATAGCTCTTTTATACATTTTATGGTTAATGTTCACACATTTTTGATGGGTACATCATTTTTGTATTTTGTATACATATATACACATCACATCTATGTTCTTGCATTATTTGTCCAAATTGTGCATTCATGCACAAATTGTACAATACTGTTTTGTGACACGGGTACGTATTTATCTTAAAATGCACTGACAGGAATTCTGACTTGTGAATTCAGGAAGCATTGGAGCGGTGGTGCATCTACATATTTTTTCGGGAGGTATCTGTATCAGTAGTTATTGCTTACCTACCTTTGATGTGACATTTTCATGCATTTTTGTATTCGTGGAAGGACACGGATACTTATGCTACTTGCTGTCCGATTTCTACAAGTGTCGCATGGTTTATTGTGGGTAAGCAAAATTGTCAACGGTAAACTGGAATGAGTTGAAGTTTAAGTATTATTTTCCTGCTTCATCTACAGTATCACTCAATTTTACATGTATGCGATGGTACAAAGATATGATGAAAAAAGATGACGAAGCGTTGGTGGAAACAGAGTAATAAAGTAATACAAATCCATAGTGTCATAAGATTGCTCAGCGTTCTAACGCTAATAATGAATGTTTGCAAAATTCCACGGAACTCTTACCTGGACAATAATGCAGCTTACAGTGGTTTTATATTTCATACTGGACGTTATCATTACGCTCAAACTAAATGTTAGCCTTTAACACCTTATGTATCTAAGATATGTGATGCATGAATGATAAAATATTATCTACTTTCCCATACCATTTGCTTAATATCATAAACGGTTAATTGCCGGAAAAATTAATTCGCATGAAAGTATAAGTGCAAATCTATATTTTAAAATTAACGACTGCATATATTTTTAAAAGTAACTTGTCTTATGTATTTCAGTTTCAACACATTCTATAGCTATTTTTAATCAATTTCAACTAGTTGAATTATTACAAAAATACTACGTTCTAATAGCGTAATTTATGTTAAACTGGGGAAACTATCCGTCACCGGATTCAAACTGCTGTGATAAGGATTAAAATCGCATGTAGGTCTTAATTTTACCCTTGCCCCGGTACGGGGGTAACTCGTAAGGTAACTTATCTCAAAAGTTTGAATACAACCACAGAGGTTTTAAAAAAGTTATAATCGATGCCAGCAATTATGTTAATATACATTTATAATTTTGGAACACAAAATTGGCACTAACTAAATACTGTGTTACAGTTAAGCTACACTTGAAAATTAAACAATTATAAAAAAAGCTGTTCACCAATTAAAAAGATGCAAAAAGAATTACCACAATTTCCGACAACAAGTTGTTGTAGCTACCAATACATATTCAGTGATACTAACAAACAACAAAAAATGAATATAAATTAAACTTACATCAAATTAGAATCTAAACAATCTAAATATCGTAGTAAAACGACGAAAGTAACGGGCACTTTATGATACCGTGAAGTCAATTAACAACAATAAACTCAAAACAAACTTTGAAACAAGAAACAGGCCGCATCACAATTATATTTTTTACAATTACTATTTGCATATACGACTCCAAAATTATCCTTCTTGTGTATATATAAATTATACTTAACAACATTAAGAGAAAATGGAAAAAAAATATTAACTAGTTATAACATGTAATAATACCTGTTAGTGCCAGTGTAAGTCTTACTATTAATCAGCATATTAGCGTTTGATGGAATTGGAACTAAAGGTACTACTTATTATTAGGACGATGTTGAGCGGTTGAGCTCTGAACTTCAATTTATGAGGAGGATGCAGCTCCTGGTTCGATTACCATGAAAGGACTCGCAATAGTCGTATCCACAGGTAGTTTAAGGTACACTTGCTTCATATAACATTATTGTTTGCCTCGTATAATATTACGCTCGGTTCAGTAAATACGACAGTTGTTTTACTGATTAACAGTTACTATTACAATGATAAACGCTCAGCTACATTGAGAGCAATGTTGGGTCACTGCTTTGTTGACACGCTTGCTTTATTAACGAATATATGTACACTTAATACGAACATCTAAATACTTAAGGTAGCTTAAGTAACCAAAATGTAATTTTAGTTACATTTTGGCACAAAAAATTACACTGTGTAATGTGGTGCTATCTTGCAATATGCAATGTAATTTCCGAATTTAAAGGGATGCCGTGAGACGGGGTATGCGAACTTAAAAATTCGCCCTGTGACAAAATTTACAGAAGTTCCATGAATAAGTTCATTTTTCACTTGCGAATTTACCAAAACTATATTTACTTGCTGTTTTGGTGACCATCACTTATATTCAGAAAGATTAACCGCAATGCCATTACATTATGACAGGTGCGGTATTTTTATTTCGACGACTGTTGTTAAAAAGTATTAAGGAAAGTGTACCACAATTACACTGCTCTAATTTTAAATTGTATCATTAAGGTGTATCGAAGTTACAAAAATGAGACTGACCTGGGATAAAAATTACAGAAGTTCTTTGGACAAGTTCATTTTCGACTTGTAACATTGCCAAAATTATATTTAACTGCAGTCTGGCAGGCCAGTATTTACATTTACATATATTAACCACAAATTGCTAATTTGCTTATGAAATGGGTGGTTATTTTTACACGACAAAAGTTGTTAAAATATTAAGGTAAGTGTACTACATTTACACGTTCCTAATTTTATATTGTTCTTCCTTGAGAATTCTACACTGCGAAATAATTGTTACTCATGGAAGTTAACTCAAGATATTTTTTGTATTGTCCATCTCGTAGTATTATATATTCTTTGCAACTCCCCGCCACATGTGTAACACAATAATTTGAATATATTCTGCCTACATGTGAATAGAATGTAGATATGTGTATATCCATCGAAAGTAAGAAAATACTAGTTTAAGAGTATAATATGTGGGTATATATATGTGTAATGTAAAGTAATACCTATAAGAGTAATGTGACACTTACATCACTACACATCACGAACCACAATGCGGTGAGTGATGAGTAGTCGTATGTGTTCATGGTTTGATGAGTTTGTGACAGGAAAGGAAGATGTACAAGGAGAAAGTAAGACTCAGAGACAGAAGTGATAAAAGTCACACGTCTTTCATTCTCGGAGAGCAGTCGTATTTTATCTTTTCAGCTAATAACTTTCTCCTTGGTAGGATCTTCCTCTCCTGAGAGGAAAGTTGTAATCTTTTTTACATTGAAATAAAATCCCAGTGCTTATTATTCAAAATTACACCTCAGTTCAGTTCAACGCTTTATTTCATCTCATTTCAACCTTATATCTTAAATCAGTAGCCAAGCCGGCACACGCTACAGAAGAATCCAGTCGAAAGAACCAAGGCTGTGACACATGTTTTTGCACATCACGTACCGTTTTGCATGAGGTCATTGTCATTTTGCAACAATTTGCCCGTACATTGTTTGTAATGCTCATTCTTTCTTAATTTACACATACATATTTTGTAATGGAAACAAACCGCATGAATGAATAAATGAATAAGCTCATTTTTCACTTGCGAATTCACCAAAACTATATTTTCTTGCTGTTTGGGTGACCATCACTTATATTCAGAAAGATTAACCACAATGCCATTACATTATGACATGTGGGGTCCTTTTATTTCGACGACTGTTGTTAAAAAGTATTAAGGAAAGTGTACCACAATTACACTGTTCTAATTTTTAATTGTTCTTGCATGAGAACTCTGGAATACAAACAAATTTCTACCTACGCAGGTGGACTCTAGATATTTTTGGCATTGTCCATTTTACAGTAGTGTATAATTTTTACAACCCCCTGCTACGATATGTAGCATGATAAGAAAAAGGGGGGGTGCACTACCACCTCCTCTCTAGAAATATTAATTATTATTGCTCATTTTAACTTTTCTCATTACTGACAGGCCGGACCAGGGGTCCCCCATCCACAACCGGACTCCGAATGGGGATAACCCTCCCACGCCTGGGGCCGGGCAAATCATAGCACCCCCTGCTGAGATATCATCCCAGCATGATTCAGGAAAAATTCGGGTGAAAGGGGGGGAGAATCCTCCGCACCCATAAAATACTCATTAATCATTCTTTCCACTA
>JAHZNE010003044.1:0-11558 GCA_027744055.1 Callyntrura sp. NNG-2020
CTGCGTATTAAAAAGTATGGAACAGCATTGTCGTTATGTTTGAAGATGAAGCTTCACATTAATATTTTAATATTAGCAAACTCGTCGTGAGCAAACGCGACAAAAAAATTTCGCTTTTTTCATACTTTTTTGCTTCCCGTTTGAGAATATGTGCGACGAGAGCGCAGCGCACATAAAAAAGGTTAAATGATGGAATATTGGGAACACATTTACTCAAGAAGGAGGATGATGAGGTGTACACACACATATTGAACTGTGAGGTTAAAAATATATTGAGATTTTTATTGAAAAAAAATGGGAGTGCATTTAGGGATAGAAATGGAGGAATAAGTAGAAAAGAAAGAGAAAAAAACACAAACGGTGTATGTATATCATTACATTTATAAACTGAATTCAAATGAGAGAAATGCCGTAATTTTCTACCACTTCTGGTAACAACTGTGTCACTTCTTATCGTCACACACACACACGGAACAAATCTCTTTTTAAAAGAGAACTTGTCCTGCCGACTCTCTGCTTTGTAGCCTATTTATTGTTTTTTAACTGTCACAACATTATTTCTGGTTGTGAGTCAATTTAAAACTTTTTTTCTATACCAGCAGTAGTCGTAGTAGTCGGTCGTAGTAGTAATCAACCTTACGTTATATGTGTTTTATCTGCTGTACAAAAGTTTATCACTTTTTTTGTAGTCGGTTCCATGAAGAAAAAATAGAACAAGCTTATTACCCATTAACCGAGTGCAACAGCTAGATAAACGCAGCGTAACAGAAATTATTGAAATACGCACATTGTCATTATCCGTGTCATCATCATCATCAGCAGCATCGTCATTGCAAAAAAAGGAGAAAAAACGCATTATCATTACCTACTATTTTAGTTGTTTACGAGAAAAATAATAAATTAGTTTGTTCTATTAACAACAACTAGTAAACAGCAAAAGTATTTTACGATACGATAGAATGATCATGATGAGGGATAATGAGTGTCTTTTTTACTTTTTTTTTCTTTTATGACTCATTTTCTTCTCTGTGTGCCACTGCTGTCACGTCTAAATACTATATGGTTCTGTTGTACTACATATATCTCCTACGGACAACGGAGGTAGCTCTCAAAAGGGATGATGGTATATATGTACATCTTATTTCAAAAAAATCACAATCACATGTGTAACCTATTTTTTGCCAGTGCGTATCGAAACTACATAATAACAATAATAGATATATGGTGTATGGGTAGCGTTGTCTTACTGTCGTGTAGAAGGAAACAGCGTGTTCATGGCTAGTTTGTGTGTGTGTATGTATCTGTAAGCTTCCGAAAAACTAGAGATCCTATTATTATCCAAGTTGACAATAATTTTCTCCTCTGATGCGTTCATAAAATAGACTTTTTTATGGGATGTGTATATAGTTTGGCAATAGTAAATACATAAACATACTTACACACTGCCAGGAAGAAGAAAAGAAAAGAGAGAAAAAACATCGTTATCCAATTAGCCCAGTCTGTAAGCTTCATGCGGGGAAGTATACCCATACGAAATATATATACGCGCGGTAGGATTACAATTCTGAGAAATACGGACACATATTTTAAAGGTATATAGAAATGTACAAGTTGCAAGTGTATTTTATGTGTATATATTTGCTTCTTACATAAAAGCCATCTTTCTCTCATTTCCTCCTCCTCCTCCTCACTATCACCTCCAACTATGTGGAAATCAAATTGCATGCTAGGAGCTGTAGCATGCTTTAAAATCCTTAACCCAGACTTGAGACAAGTTGTAAGAGAGAGAGAGAGAGAGGAGAGGCTGTCACTTTTTTCGTTTTAAAATCTCTTTTGGTCGCACCATTTGCCATGAAACAGTGCCGGTCGAATATATACACACACGTAAGCCGTCTATATAGCACTGTGAAAAAAAGATAATATTTTTCAAAAGTGTCTCCTCGCCGTTCCCCTTCCTCCCCCTCTCATGAAAAGATTAAACACTTTTTAAATTGCCAAATTGCTGCTACACGCTACATATTTATTATGGCTTGGCGAAAAAAAACATGTTATATTTACGGCAAAGTGTATTTAAGCTTATGTATTGTGTAGCAAGTATTCAAGTAGGTACATTGTTAGAAGTGAAAAAGAGATAAATGCACCGTGAAACTAGTGATGCTAGATTTTTCCTCACTGCTGCTTCTTCTTCTTCCTTATCCTCGTTGTTGTCGTTATTATCATTGACTAGACAAGGAAATTGCATGAATGCATGCATGGATTTTTTTTCTCTATCTCCCTTTGAAAAAAAAACTCGTGTATGTACCAACTAACCCAATTTCGCCCGATCCCACCAACCCCATCAACATCTTTTTTTCTTCACATCGCCTTCTTTTCCACCTACTCATCTCTCTTCCTTTTTTATTTTTCCTTTCCTCCTCTTTTCATCCATATCCCCCAGTCAATTTTCACGTCGGCTTACATTGTCAACACGCAAAAATGCAAATTTGCAAATCAGCCACCAACAAACCATTTTTTAATCTCGCGGAAGAACATTTAGCAGAAATAAAAGGAAAATAATGTAGGTATCTTAAAAGCTTTAAAATTTGTCTACTCTACAACTTTTAAACGTCTCAAAATTTGTCGAATTACTTTTTAAAAGACATAAAAGAATTTTTTAATACATAAATGCCCATTATGATGAAATAGCAGGCATATGCATGCTTACAAAACTGGGTAAACGAAACGTTCATAAGGTTGTGCTATAAAAACAATTTTTTAAATTCAGTTCTGCTGTTTTATTACTTTCCACCGAGTCGCGTTTCTCTAACTTGCATATCCCTTTCCTGGAATTCTTTTTAGGGTATACAAACGCAAACAAAGAAAGAAAAGACTTACACGGTTGCATACCTCTTGTTACACAACAAAAGGAAGGGGTAAGAAGAGCCCATTTACAACAAAAAGATATGATAGTTATGATGACAAGTGCAACTACTTTTCCTCCAGCTAGTTAGCATACTTCTTGTTCAAAGGCTTTAAAATCATAATTTTATATGGAACAGCACCTCCTCTACCTCCCTATTTTTGCTGGGGCGTACATACACAAAATATTGCACCTAAGTACACTATACATATATTATACCTTGTCGTTTTGCAGAGAGAGAGAGAGAGAGAGCGAGAGAGAGAAAGAGAGAGAGAGTAAGTCCGTACACATATGTGCACACATGTTTTATGTATTCTACTTTCCTGTAACATGAAGTAGACAAGTAGGCATCCTCGCCATCAAAAATGCTTCAGTTTTTTTTCCGCTTCCTCCCAAAAATAACAAGAAACTGTTTTACTTCCTACTTCTTCTCATTCTGCTTCTTCTCCTCCTCCTTCTTTTCGCTTTTTATGTGTTTTCCCCATTCCTTCCTCGCTCGTTTTCAAATAAAAACAATGCAATATTATTATAATAATGAACTTACACGGAGTATGTAAAGAGACGAAAGAGAGAAAAGAGTAAAAAGAGGGAAAAGGCCTGTTTGTCTAAAAGCATTGCCCTTAATTCTTTTCCAGGGAAGAAAAGTGCAAGTTTTCACCACGATGTTTTCCGTAAAATAACCCACCGGTCAGCAATTTAACCTCATTGTTAAATACCATGTCGTGATACAATGATTATTATTATTGCAGTAGATACAAGGGTACGTATTATGTATCAAGCACGAGGGCAGGGAATACAAGAAACAGTAGGAGTCACTAAAAAGTGCAAAGAACTAAAAGCAGTTCAAGTAAAAAAAAACTTTTTCGCAATGAAATGAATATATCTATTATTTACGACGCTGTCGTCCTTCCTATTTGCAGTAAAAATCTGTAGTAGTACTGCTGCTGCTATAGCGGGTGTGTATGTGCATACGGTATTAAGACGAAGAATAAAGAGCACACACAGTAGTCATATCATCGTCATCTGTTTTATATTCCGTTCTCGAATGGAGAAAAATTACAAAGTTGGTAAGACGAACGTCCATACGTCCTTATGTATTTTTTTCTCTGTGTGTTTGCAAAAAAAATACGAAAAGGATATATATGGGTAGTAGTAGTCCGTCGTACTGAGCAGTGTGAGTCTGTATATTTATAGACTTTCTTCAATTTTCTGTCTGGCTCACTTACTCACTCGCCGTTTTGTTCATCCGCTCTTGTGCCGACGACGTTGAATGGACACCAGTCAAAAAATAAGGAAAAAAAAGAAAATCCTCTTCCAAATGCAGCACATACTCAAATGCCACACGCCTTTTCTTCTCTCTCTCTCTCCTTCTCCCTCTCACTTTCTCTGCGCTCTGCTGCATTCCATCACACACTCAATCACCATCATCAAAAGATATCATCCATTTCATTCATCCATCCGTCTATTTAATATATCTTTCTCTTTTCCTTATCCATCCAGCCTTTTTATTAATATTATTATTATTATTTCTCCAACAGTCAACACACATGTTCTTCTATATGTTTTTCCCGTCTACTGTTTTATTATTGATACTGTCATTACTATTATGAAAAAACAAAATCCGCTCACAAGATAATATAATATCTATCTCCCTCCTTCCCTCTCTCTCCTCTCTCTCTCTCTCTCTCTCTCTCTTTCTGATAGACATGCACACAATTTTTTATATCAAATCTGCAAAAAAGAGTTTGATAGGAGGAGTAGTTTGAACAATAATAATAGTATAAAAAGAGAGCTTTTCTTCCTTCGTCGACATGTGTGTGTGCGATGAGATGTGATGTTAGTAGTGAAGTGACGGTGGACGAACAAGTTCGTTCGTAATACACACCCCACGTTGGTCGCCTGGTAAATAGTACAGTACATGTAGGATGGATATGAACGTTGGATGGAGAAGGGAGATTGTCGTTTTTTTATGTGTCGTGTGTGTGTGTGTGTGCGTACTGAGAGACATGGTGTTTTACTAGTATAAAGTTGCATGGAGCGTTGCTTGCTTTTCTGTTACTACCACTTTTTTTGTAGCGATGATGTTGCCTGCATTTATATTGAATGAGAGAAGCAGTGTAAAAAGCGAAAGAGAGAGAGAGACCCAGTTTGACCTACATTTTCCTCATGTTATGTTAGCAAAAAAGGATCGGGAGCACAAGCTACGGCGTAGGACATACTAAAGAGCTGCTGTTTCTACATGTTTACGGCGTGTTATAGATGTAAAAATGTAGCGTATAATAACAGGGTAAACGCGATGATGGTAGTAGTATGCTGGCGATAGTGGTGGTGGTGCTATATGGCTGGATGGTATATAATATGAATCGGTTTGTGTATGTGTGCATATAAAATGCCCCTATCTATATCCGTACGAGAGGAAAACTTTTTTATAGAAAAACAGCGGCACTATTGCAGTGGAAAAGGAAAGTGAGAGTGTTTTGTCCATGTCATGATACCACTCCATTTTGCAGACCAGCAAAATGTATGGAGATGGCGAGCAGCATCGTGTGGTATGTGTTGTTGTTCCATGTGCTTTTTGGTTTCGTTGGTTTTTGGCTACAAGCATATCGACATACAACGCAGCAAACACAAAAAAAGAGAGCTACTAGCTCTACTGCTAGATAGAACGTGTGTACACAAGGCAGAACCAAACTTGCTAAAGTTTTATTATAGCGGTACTTTGAGTCTTATAGATGAACAAACACACAGTTGGAAACTTTCTATATCCAAAAGAGTTTTGCAATAGCATGTTTGCAAACTCCCATGCGGAGTGCGAGCCTATAATAATAATATGCTGGTTATAGAGAGAGATATGTATATAATGCTATGTCCATACCCCCACGTATTCTCTCCCTCCCTCCCTCTCTCTCCACTACTGATGTGTCAAAAGTTCCTGGTATAATCCTGATATCCCTCCCTATCCCTACCACTGCTAATCCTATAAACCTTTGGAAAATATATACCAAGTTTTGTAACTCTCTGTGTGAAATTGATGATATTACATGGCTGCAAGCTGGTGAGGCAATTCCTCTACCGCTACCGCCGTTGTGTGGATACATTCATGCATAATATGCTTGTTTCCTTCATCATCCACCACTATCACCACACGACGACGACTTTCTTCTTTCTTCATACTTTATACCTTGTTTGTATCATAAAACATCCACTTTCCATCCGACTCTCTCACAGTTCCGTAAATATCACATGAAAAGGGTAAAAATATATGTATGTATGTACGTTGGCAAGCAAACAATTTCCCGATGTTACGTCCGCTATTATGTTTTGTGTGCGTTGCGTACGTCCGTCGACGAACTTAACGTACCTGCTCTTTACTATATCGATCAACGAACCAGCACAATTTTAGCAAGTCAGCCGACGCCGCTCCTGACGATGAGTATATCAATTCATAAGTAAAAAAAGAGGAAAACCGTGGGCCGTCCTCTATTCCCCCCTCCGACCCAACCACACCAGTACTGCCCTCGTCACACCGCCATCGAGCTTTTGCGTGTTATTCCTCCATACATTTTTATCCTGTCCTTTTTATTTTCGGACTCCCTTTCTCTTTCTTTTCTCGTACCTTTCATTTTTTTCGTGTTCGTGTCTACCGGTTTTGCAAAAAAAATATATAAAAAAACTTCCAAATATATTAGGATGATACCAGTCGGCAGGTTAGTCAGCAGAGGCACTTTAAGTGACTGGTGTGCTATCTATTCCATGTAGTATCCTTTTACGTCTATCTAGGTGACTGGTATAACTTTCATAAATCGAACAGCCGTCATCATCATCATCACTCTCATCGCCAATTTCATGATAGCTCCAGCACCACCAACGGGAGGAATATTTTTAATATAAAATGATGGCATGCTTATGTCATGGAAAGGAAGTCAAAAAAAGAGTAACTGTTTTTTTCCTCACTTTGTTCCTACAGCTTTTTTGATAACGGGAGTTCCTTCTCAGATTGGCTGGCTGTGAGATTTTTAGCGAGAAAATTGTGCAAGGTTCCCTGCCACGTCGGCATTCTTCTTCCGTTTGTGTAGTACACATCGTATGTGTGTCTGTGTGTGTATATATATAGAAACCAGATGATGGTATTGCATTGGTATTTTCTTTGTTAGACGGTGTGCTGTGTGGTACCCCAAGACAAGATTTACTTTTTCCAGCAGTACGAGCACAGCAGCAGAGTAGGAAAATTCGCAATATATGTGTATATGTATAAATAGTCAAATGCGAAAAATTCCAGCCACCATATCATGACTGTAATAACAGTAACACCACGTATTCATTTATTTCCATCGTCTTTTCTCTACCCTCCCCACAACAGCCGCCTAGGTATCATCTGCTGGGAGCTATTATGTAATAGCAAAAAATGCGAAAGCATAAAACTTTTCTTCTCTTTCTCTCTCTCTCTCTCTCTCTCGCTTTCTCCCTTTTGTACCAGCATCACGATCAACAAAAAACTGTAGAAGCCCGAATATATCGTCATATATTGGTATTTTATATTAAACTTCAAACTTCCCCTGGACTACTCCTGCAAACACTACCAAAATACTCATGTTTTGCCCGCCTTTTGTTGCGTACCCCATCACCATACATAATATCATCCTTCTCTCTTCTCCTTTCGCCTTCCTCCAAGAGAGAGAGAGAGAAAAAAAAATGCTTCCATGAATGCATGCACGGAATACCTCCCTCGCTGTGGCGCTTTTACTTTCTATTTCCCTCACATACACAAAGTAACTACTCCACCTCCTCCTTCGACTACTCTGCCGTTTTAACTTCCAACTGGGAATGCGATATGACGATCGTCCATGCATGCTTAGTGGTAGTTTTGTTGTAGTCTCTGTAGCCTTTCAAACGAAAAGATGTACTACTATTAAAGCTTCTCGTCTCGAGAAAGCAGCAGGAGCAGCATAGTAGCAAAATAGTGAGTGAGAGGCTAAAGTATTGTATTTCCTGGTTTGTTTGCCGTGTTCATGCTATATTAAGCAAAGAGAGTAAGCTGAAAAAGCGTCAGAACTACCACTGTTCCTCCTCTAGAGCTACCATTTCATTCTCTCTCTCTCCCGTTCTAACTCTCTCTCTCGCTGGCAAAATACTTTTCTCCGGCATTGTTGTACCGACTTTATATGTAGAACAGGAAGGCTTATCGTTAAGTTGAGTAGACTACATAATGCATAATGTTGTACATGCATACTACTTTTAGCAACACTAATGACGACTGATGATAATGATAATAGGATGGTATGGCGGCGGTGATGGTGGTAGTTTTTCTTCGTACAGGCAAGTAGGGAATGAAAACAGTCAAAATGAATGGGACGTGCTTTTGCGCCACCGACTTTTATATGTCTTACTATCATCATAAAGAGAAAAAGAGAGTCTATACGTATCTAGAACAGCAGCAGCTAACACACACACACACATATTGTGGTGGTGGTTGGTGGTGGCGGCAGTGGAGAGAAAAGCAGTTTTGCGTTTTTTTTGCAAAAAAAAGTATAATCGGCAAGTTGAAAATGGTTTTTTAAAAATATCCCATCCACTCCAATTCCCGGCTGTAATTCCTTGTCTTTTCCTATTTCTCTTGGAAGAATTAAAAATGAAAACGTTTTCATCAGGGAAATCTGAGAAGAGGGGCACAAGAAAAAGGGGAAAAGATGAAAAAGAGGAAGTAAAAGGAAATGGGAATTTAGCCGAAATGGAACGCCAAGTACATCTCACGAGCAGTGGCAGCCTGCATTACCGTATGGCGCTACACACACAAGCAGTTCTCTTCTTCTTACAGATACTTTTTTCTCTTCTGGAAATACGTCGTCCTTTTGTGCTGCTGCTGCTACTACTGCTGCTGAAACTGCTTCTGTTGCGAATCAGTCAGAAAAAAAGTTGTAAAGCTAGGCTTTCAAAGAAGATGATCATTCTCCTTTACTTTTTGCGTAGTACCGAAGAAAAGTAATAGCAGATAGTAGTAGTAGAAACAGCAGCACACCCAGCTGAAGAAAAGCCGTAACAGTAACAGCACAGCACTCTGGAATAAAAAGGGATATTCTTGAAAGAGAAGAAAAAACTAAAAGATGAATGTATTACCGTATTATTTTTATTTATTATATCTCTTCTGAAAGCTAATAAGACATACATAATAGAGAGGGAGAAAGAGAGATAAAAGTGACATAAAAAGTACCGGGCAATCAATAGGGACGACTTGATTCTTTTTCCAGAGAGTTGGCGTACGATTTTCCGTATTGCAAAATATGTACACGTTACACACTACTTGTAAAAATGTACATGACGTTGCCGTTATATCTAAACGGTAGGATACATCATGTCTTTTGCAAAAAAAGGAGCGAAGCAACTTTTTTGTTTAACCAAAGAAGACTATTTACTGTGCGAATATAACTTTGTGAGAGAGAGAGAGAGAAGACAAGAAAAAAATAGACGAAAAATGGCGTATACATTAATAGCGGCAAGAGATACGCGAAAAGAAGGCTGACACACACACACACACACTTTTTCAGATCTCTTGTGGTAATGCTAATACTACTAGAGAGTTAGTTGTTGTGTGAGTGATAGGTAAGGGTACTACTACTACTACCATTGCCACAACGACTACTTCAAAAAAGTTTTTCCTCTTCCGCATCGACGCTATAGGACACAAGACGGCGTTTTCTCTCTCTCATCTCTCATGGTAAGTCGACAAGATCTTTTCAGCATCAAAAGAGATGAGATGAGTTTGTGTATGGTATAATCGTAATAGTATAGAGCAACGTTGTCGTCGTCGTCATCGTTCTCATCGTGGTGGGGGTGAGTAAGTACTTACAGTGTTGCTGAATGTATCACTTCATAATGGCAAGAGCCTCTGTCTCTCTCTATATTGCATATATTTGTGCGGCTACTAGGTATATATCAGATACATATTATAGGGAAACCGTGTAGTAGTTTCCGTAAATCAGATGAAAGAATTCTTTTTAGGCAGGCGCACATCCCACTAATACGAGTTGTAGCAGCAGCGGCATAACAAGTACCACAACTACTTTTTACTACACGCCGCCACCATGTAGTCAAGTTAGGAGAATACACATAGTAGTAGCAGTAAGAGACGAATAGACGAGGATGATGATGATCATGATGATTGCCATCAGATCACATCAAAAGAGTTTTTTTTCCTGCAAAAATGGGAAAGAGTTGGTCGAAGGGAGAATTTTATTTTTAGTGTAATATGCTTCGCATACAAAGCACATTCATAAAAGAGACTCAGTCTCGAGAAAGTTGTGAGAAAGTTGGGAAGGAAAACGGAAACGAAAAAGACGACGACTACGACTCCAATGGCGGTTTTGCATTTCCATATTATTTGCAACTTGGACAGAAAAATGTCCTTTTACATTTTGTATCATCTCATATTATTATGGGAAATAGCAAAAAAAGAAGAAATTTTTGCACGAATAGCATTACTCTAAAGGAATGTCCATGTTATCTTCTCATACAGCAGCGTTCGCGTTCATTCTCTTCCCTTCTCTGACCAAAAAATGTATCCCGCATTTCTCTCTCGTAGAACGTAGAGCAAGTACGCTGAGAAAAACGACATAGACTCGGCTCCGGGACTCCTCTCGTCGTGGTGAGAGCCAGACGAGAACTGAAAGCCAGGGGGAATGAGTCAGTTCACTTTATACATGTGACGACGACGACACAACCATATACCGACGAGAGTGTGTGTAGGCATTTCTGCTCTAGTGCTGCTGCTGCTCACGATGATGATGATGATAATGTTGATAATGATGGTATTTTCTTCTTTCTGTGTTTTGTGTGTGTGTGTGTGTGTGTGCTCGGTGTACCGTAAGTACTACACTACATACTACTACGTAACGTAGGCATAGGTTAGCGGCATTTGAGCCAAGAACGTTCGTTAAACCTTACTGCTCTGCTTCTCTCTCTGGGCATACGGGCTCATGTGTATATCCCTAAGTTTATATCGTGTACGACGACGACCACTACTACAACATGCTACGTAACATTTTTTTATTATGACTAGCAAAATGTAAGTAAAAAGGGCTTTAACCTCTGATGAGGCTGTGTGTTTGTGCTTTGACTTGATATACGGTATACTGTTCTGCATATAATAAAGTCGGTAAACATAATATAAAGAGAGAAAAAAATTGTTATGTACCTACACGTTCATGCATGCTCGTCTGTTGGTAAGTACGTGTACGGTTTTTGGACTATGTACGGATGTGTAATACCTACGTAGATGTACTATTTTGCGAGATGACGATGATGATGATGATGATGATGGTGGTGGCGGTGGTATGTTTTTACATTTTAGCGTGCACATGATACGATAAGTTGGAATTTTTGGTCATGCTGGCGATGATGATGATGACGATGATTGTAATGACAATAGTACTGGTATGTTAAATGTGTGTGTGTACCCTGCCATTATGCTTTACTTGATGATAGTATGATATGATGAGGGTATTTTAGGATGACGTTGTGTAGTTTGTACACACATGTAATTATTTTCTGTTTGAGTCAGTGTTTGTTTGGTTTTTTTTCGCTTCCTTCCATATGCCACAGGAGGAGAGGAGGATAGGGAGGAAATGTTGCCAAATGTAGTTTTCGCAAAAAAAAAGTGTTTGTA
>JAHZNE010003045.1:0-15254 GCA_027744055.1 Callyntrura sp. NNG-2020
AGGTATATATAATATGTAACCAATTGGTTTTTCTCGAGATAATTATCCCGAGTGAATAATGACTGATCCAATAGGTTTCCCTACACATTCGAGGTGATTATGACGTTTCCTTTTGGTATGTAATTATTTCATCTCCGTTTTTCTCCTGTCGAAAATTGGCCGTGACTGTTGGTTGTTTAGATGGTAGTGATGAGGCTGCAGTTGTTGATGATGACGATGATAGTGGTGGTTGGTGGTGGCGATCGGCCTCGGCCAGCATGCCATCATGATACCTTCGTATAATATATCTCTACTATAAAGCTACACACACACACACACAGATGCAGAACGGTAATAACACCCAGTACCAGCTGTCAAGCAAAAAGCTTGTTTAAAAGAGGAGAGTGCGAGCGAAGAAAAATATCTAATACAAAAAAACGAAGGTGATGATGATGATGATGCTGACAGACTGTTATACTTTTAAGCTTTATACCCGTGTGGTGTTACGTTATATCCATTATAAACCAACAGCTCAATAATAAGGTATTACACTCATTTTCTTGTTGTGTCGTTCTCGTTCCTAGTCCCCCTTTATAATATGCGGGCGTATTTGTTACTACTTGCTACTCGTTACGCTAGATTCGGTTCGCCTGTAAAGTACATTACTTACAAAGAATTAGAAATGGTTTGGTAATCATAATAATAACAAGACAACATAATACTTTTATAAAAAGCAGCACTAGTCAGCCAGTTAAGCAAGCATTCAGAGTCAGGTAGGATAGGCATATTACTCGTGGTCGTGGTCGTCGTAGTCTGTGCCTAGTGGACGCGTTAGAAGGATGGTGAAATTGAATCCTTTGCTCCCTTCAATTTATCTCTTCTGCGGTGGCAACAATTATTATCCTTGTCATTTCGACCAGATTGCTGGATTTTCCATTCAGCTTACACAAATAACGCAACGAGGAATATCACAAGGTAGGAGAAATAAAAATGCTGCCCTGTATTTAAACCGGCGAGCCCAGCAAATTTAAAAAAAATGTTTACAAAACTGGATACAAAGATGCTAAAATGTTTTTTACGAAACGTATAACGTGTCATCAGGCGTTATCGTCATATGAAACAAATAAGTCAAAACACACGGCGCACAGTGATTGGGCCAGAGAGTGCCTCTACGTGCACTTTAGTTTACAATAACAAGTTTTTGAAATGAAGCAGGGACTTGGGGATCACTTTTGCTTTTTGTGGTAAATGGCAGTAATACGAATTCAACCTCAATTTTGAAGGATACGTATTGACAGAAACATGGCCTAACAAAATTGTTAGCATTATTGTAAATGTTTTTCCAAAAACATTCTATCCATCAAAAACCTGGAGTTCCATTGTTACATTTATTGTTATATTTTCGAATGAATGGGTTAAAGTAGCGCATTTGAGCTTTGAATGCAATAAAAGCGTTTGTATCGTTGTCATTATTACAGCCGAAGCAGCAGTTAACGACATTCGAGAGCGTATCAGAGAAATGCGTGCTCAGAGTCATCGTATAACATTTTGGAATTCGTAACAGCAACAACAATGGTTATTCTCATTATTACCTGGCCTGTTGGTTAACTTGGGTAGATATCATGATGCCCATTGTCATTACACGCTTCTGTACACTAATATCGGCGGAGCAGTGTCCACTCGAGTGCATTTTTTTGTGTGTGTTGACGTTGATGACGTCTGTACGTATTGCTAGTAGCTATGATGAAGATGATGAGATGAAGGGAAAAAACTACCTTTTACATTGTTGGGTGATGGAAATGCGGAGAGGCTGCTACTTTAGCCGACAAGAAATCAATGGGTTGTTGTTTGGTTGTAGTTGATTATGATGATGATATCAAGAGATGAAATCTCTATAATATAATCCTTATACCCATAAATAAAACGGATATGTGAAAAGAAACTCGTAGTAGCAGCGTATATATCTGTTCGAGGAGATTGCTTTGAAGCTGTTGTGGGCGCAAGAAAGATTACCTGACAAGTTGAATTTAGCTAGTAGGTACGACTATTGATTATTTTTACCATTACAATGCCGAAATATGCCAATAAAACAGTTGCATTTGGTTTTATTTCTGTTATTAAAATAAATATTTATTGATGGTAAAGTGGACTCTCTTAGAGATTTGACAATTAAATTGTAACCTCGCAAGTCGATTTGAAAAGAGAAATGTTTAAAAAAAGATGAGATGCCGGTACCAGGACGTGAAGTACATCATCTTACCCCATGGAGATAAAGTTATCTTGAATTACATTCTGTCAAAACATGACACATATTTTAACGTTAAGTGTGTGAGTATATACACACAATCAAGGGGATATGCGATGATCTGTTAGGAGAAGAGAAACAAGCAAAAAATAACTTGTCGGCAAGTTTTGATTTTACGAGGTGGACGATGATGATGAGATGTACGATGGACCAATATAATTAGGATGTACGTAATAGCAGTACAATGACATAATCACCAGTCTATAAAAATCGTGTTTTCGGATCTTTTATACCCTGAACAACATTTCGCTTCTGTAAAAAAATAATTTCAAAGTTAGGTACATACGTACACATCTGACCTGAAAAATAATGAAAGCTAACAGCTTGGCTGCTTCTGGTTCAAAACTACATAATAAAAATATATAGTTTATAAAATTGCTCCAAGGAACATCCTAAAGCCTTGACGTCGGCTCATTCACTCTCAAATGTTCTGCAAAGTTGTACAATGCATTTTTAGATGTCTGGACACAAGACAAGGGGAAAATATGCCAAAAAATCACAAATCTGCTAATATTTTTTTGACCGAGGGGATTGTGTTACAGTACCTGTTTGATCATATTTTTTTGGGTTACCAAAATATCGAGCTACATACATAAGTAGTTACAAAAATGAAACACTGAAACTGTAAAAATAACAAAGTCAAGCACAAGTCATACATTTAAGCAGGAATATTCAATTTTTACTTATCATTCAATTTATAGTGCTAGCTAAGATCAGGTATTGTTAGAGCTTTGTTCTAAAATGACAATTGTTTGAAAATAAACCCTGTAAACGATGAGCAAGAATGTTTTATAGACCTGTGAGGGTGAGGTACATTTTTTATTCTAAAACTATTGAAGTTGTAGGGCTGTAATTTCAACAACTTGTATTTAATGTAGGTTGTACGTTGTACCTACCTACAACATAACTTGTAGGTAGGTTTATAAAGCAAATACAAATCAAAAAGTGCCCAAATATTATAAATTGTTCAAATATTTAAGGCGAACAAGATGGATAGAATTATACATTTATATAATATGTATCGCGTATAAAAATGGTATAGCAGTACAATAGAGAGGACACCACCGTCCTTTTAATGTCAGCCTTCGTCTCAGCGCCCTCCCTAACGCATTCTCAAGTTTAAATTGTTCGGCCATTCTTTTAGCCTGTGAGGTAGCTCATGTATTTGTACAAGCTTTTGGTTGGTACCGCGGTGGTAGACGAAGCCACACTGCCGGACTACCAGCTAGTAGTAAAATATTTCGGGGAAAGTCATGGTTTTCCATCCTGTAACTACAATCATAAAGCACGGATACGGTACCTGGTGACGAGGCCACATTACGCAACTTTACAAAAAGTACATGATTCCCTCACCGTAATAATAATACATGCCAGCAAAAAAAACTGAAAAGACAAGAACTATAAAACCATAATAGAAGTTTTGAGCAATGGGCTTTCCTCTACCCAAGAAGGGGACAAATCATCTATCATGGAGTGTAATAACAGGTTTCGCCTGTAGAGATTACAGACAAAGTAACCACCAAGGCTCACGAAATGTGAGTTCCGATTAGGAAAATAAGCTTTTATGTTTTTTCATATTATTCTTTTATGCAAAGCCCGCTGCGATGAAGCCAAGTACGACTGTACACAATTTAAGTATTGTAATGTGGACAAAAGTTGGTAGTCTCACACATTAACTTTGTCGTTACTTTTCTTCCTTACAAATACAGGGAAGAGGGAAGAGTGATGCTTCGGTGAATAAAATTGTTGAAAACAGGTACGTAAAATATGGTAAACATTAATATAAAATAATAATAATACTTCCAAGTTTTTATTTTGCAGCTCACTAGCTCTCTACCGGATTGGGGAGGAATAAGTCTACCCAAAATTCAGTTTTTGTGAATGAATAAAATATGTGGTAGTGGTAGAAAGAGAGAACAATTTTTACAAACACACGTACACAGAGAGTAATGCATGTTGAGAAGTAAGAAAAATAGAAAAATTACAGATTATTACAATTGTTGATAATAACATGACCAGGATGAGGAGGAGTTTTGTTTTAGTTCAATAACTACCTATACAGGCTAGGTAATGTGTCACAGTATAGTACAGAGGACTTCGGCACAATAATTCCTCTATTATTACGCCGCTCGAACTCCCATAGTGTGCGACTTTTTTTATTTAAAAAATTTAACGTGAAAGTACGCAACTCTAATACTTGCACAACAATAATGCATTGCGTCTGTCTGGTTTAAAATATTGGAATTGGAACTGGACTGGTATACTTGTTTGAAAATTGCAAGAGTTATTTCAACGTGTATGTATTTGATTACAGTGGTACACATGTCAAACGTTGAAAAGTTAAAAATAGTTAAGGGTGATGCCTGTTAGAAATTGAAGCATGAAAAATGTATATGGTATGAGCGCGTGATGTTTGTCTAATACACATTGGAATGGGAAACTTTCATTTAACCATTTGCAACAAAAACGTGATTAATAAATGTTTAATGGGTCTACTTGTTGAATTAATTAGCTGCTAAATGACGCCAGGTATGGTGTATGATGAGTTAGTGTCGGCTTCTTTCAAAATGTATTGTCAAAAGTAACAAGTACGCGTTTTCCTTTTCTAGATTATCCATTTTTCAAATTAATAGCAATCGACACTCATCCAATCTGGTAACAGTTATGTAGAAGCTATTTGACTATGCTTAAATATGCATTATTTAATTTGTTCCGTAGTCTGTAGACATACTACAAATCAGGTAGATATTTTCCCCGCTGTAATAGGGTACCTTTGTGCATTTAAACTTTTTGTTTCATATAGTTCTTACTTGCTTCTGTTTGAAATATATAAATGAAGCCCTTAAACATAGTATACGTACAACTAAGGTGTTTAACCTAATCGCAAGGTTTCTTTAACTTGTGTTAAATTGCGCGATCTGAAAATGGAATGTTTAAGCACGTGTCTGTTTGTATCTAAATAAATTTTCGGTTTTGCGATAAATTGGAACGGAGTAACATCAGACAACTTTCTTGTATTTTTAATAACATAATTTCAGAACATATTTTTCATTTAAAAATCTGGAAGAACAATTGGAACTTTTTGTTGATTTGGCTTGTTTTATAAAAATATGATATGTATGTTTAAATAAACGCTGCCGTTTAAAATTAATGTACGCATTGCTCCGCACTTCAGTACGAATTCTAAAAACGTTTACAACGTTTACAGTATGAATTTAAAAACTAGATATTACATGTAATTCCACTTACAAACGGAAGGAATGTAATATATGGCCGGCATAGAACAACAAAAATATGAACACAAAAATTGATTATGGATACTCTCTTCATGAAACATCTACTCAAAAAACATTCAACATGGGAAATTATTCCAGCTAGCATACTTGAACATTGCACTTGATTATTCCTACCGATTTACCATGATTTGACCATGCTTATTCATCATTTTGAAAATAGACTTGGCCTGACAATAAACATACGAAGCAGAGTAATGGATTTATAGTATAAAACGCGATTCTCTTGCATATTAAATTAAATCATCAGAATAAATTTTTTTTATAAAAATGTTAAAACAATCGCATTTCCAAACAATGCAAGGAAATAAGATTAGTAAGCCGCGACATAATTAAAAAAAGATATTTAAAGATACCGCCACTTGGAATAAAATGTAAGGAAGGACACAAGGAAACGAGCTCCAATAGCTTTGAAAATTTTTAACACTTCTTCGTTCCTGCTATCTTGGTGTTGTGATTGCATTATCAAACCTCATCATTGCATGCATGGAGCTCCTGCTTGCCAAAAGTATTTGCTCCTGCTGTGCATATTTTTTTAAAAAGAAATACATCTGTAATTTCCTCTACCGCCTGTTCCCTTTAATACATTACATCTTTGTATCCTTTTACACATACAGGTACCTCTCCCGGTCGGCGTTCCTGCAATTACCTTTGACCAGTTTACTCGTGACAAACGTTACCCATTGAATAGCGACTTTATATTTATCACATTTTTCTATATCATGCTATTTTCTATTTTTTTAGTATTTCTTGTAATAGTTGCAATGCAAAACTATAATCAAAAGCAAATATTTAAATGATTCACAGAGATGGTTATAATAAGGGAGAACAACCCTCACGAGGAAAGTGATACACGGGGAAATTACAAGATTTATACTTTGACTTTAACTGAAACCAAGAAAGAGCATCATTATAATTAAAATGTAGTGGAAATAAGTAGGAATGAGACTGTAATTTTTTGTCATCTGCTAGTCTGCTACTACCGCAATTCCATTCATTGTTGTTCGTAGTTTATTATCTAAAAATTGTTTTGCATACTAGAGACAGGATATGATTTGTCGTCGTAGCGTACGGTTAAAATCTTTTGATTTCAACATACGTAAGATCCGTATATGCTGTTACTACTAAATTTTTGTGACGGTATCATAATACGTAATTCATTAAAATTTTAAAATGAAACATTTGCTTATCATGTTTCTTGATGATAGTAGTAAGACCTCTCCTGCTCCTAAACAACATATGCGCCGAGCTTCGTGGATGACGATGCGATGATCCATTTAAATAAAGTAAGAAAGCATTGTCATCTTTTGTTATACATTATGCATTATTAAATCAGCTTCTTTGTTAACGTCTCTAAGATCGTGGTGAGGAAATTATGGAGAAATTACACTTTTCTGCTCAAAGAAAGTCATTACTTATTCAAGCGCATAACACTCAAAGTTAAATAACAATAAAAATTCGCTGCCAAATTGACTGGCGGGTGAGACAGGAAAGCGCGTCACGTACACACACAGCATTTGATGCGCTTACACTGTGCAAAGGCTTGAAGCTTCCAGCTACTACATACATATTACCACTATTACTGCCGAGGGAGGATTTCAACAAAGAAAAATAATCCATTCTTTCGGTAGTAAAATGAGTATGAATATATTTTCACACATATCCCATAGGTCTAGTAATAATAAGCGCTCTTACTTCTTATATGAGTGATGTAGTTAATGTGCGTAGGTAATTTTCAAAAAATTACTCGATTATCATCAAGCGAACCATCATGTCTTTTGCGGCCTCAAGAGAATAGCACAAAGAAGCTGAAAGATAATGAATGGGCAAATTTGTAAAATATCCTGTCTGTCTAAGTAAGTGCATAGGACTAAATGACAACTACTGTATGTCTGCCTACATACGCAAACGACGACGGCACGTTATAGTGTTATGAGCCAGGTGATAAATAATTTTATTACTTTATTCACAGTCAAAACTGCCAAGATTCATGCTCGTTATTCCCCATTATATGCAAAGAGCATAATCGTAGTAACAATAAATGATACATAATAATAATGATTATGATGATGCTACCCTTGGAGCTTATAAACAATGGTGGAAGTAGGATACGCATATACCAGCTAACATAATATATATTGAATATAAAAAGCGAAGCAATTTCCATGTGTATACATTACGTAAGCGTATATACTTGATGTTTTTTAAACATAGAAAGAACATGGTTTATTCCTACAACGTCTCCTTGTTCCCTTTTTGTTACATCGTAAAATCGTGTTGATGATTTGACTTTGACTGTGTGCACTTTAGACGAAGAAATAGACGGGAAAAAGGGAATTTATAGATACAAGACTTGTGCACGTCGCGAGAGTTGCTACAGCTGTACAAAAAGAAGTTTATAATATCTTGGTGATTACGATAAAGGATGTTCTTTTGCCCATGGCGTGGCTATTTTCTATATTATTAAGAAACGGAGGGACTGTTAAAAGTCTGTTCCTTCTGCAGATCATCATGATCGTCATTAACGTTTTGTCTAAGAAAGTACACGTCTGGCATCTTCAGGGAGCAGAGTGAACCAAAATATTCGAGCATACAAGAATCCTCTCATCATATTTTAAGGTAAACGGAGAAAATGAAAGAAATTTTTAGTTTAGTGTGAGTATCACTTATTTTTCCTGTATGAGTTGCAACCAGTTTTCTCAGTGTACCACTCGCAGTTTTGTACAATTGTTACAATTAATAAAAGTACGTTAGGATCGTTATTTTGTTATTGTTTTTTTCTTTCATAATATTTGCCATCACGCATAGTTCCTGTCACCATACATGTTTTGTGGCACATGACATAACAACTGCGCCATGATTGGTTTATTTTGTAATGCATATAGCTATTTCTTAATCATTTTGTGCTATCAAGATCAGCAGCACTAAAAACGAAATCATCATTGCTTCATTTCATCCTTATTTAAACTTTTTTCTTCTTTTTTTACATCTTAGAAATTAGCTTGCGCCTAAAAAGATATTTGACTGACGCTTGCTAGGCATTATTTACTATGAAAACGTTTAAGACCGACAGGCAAAATGCCGTCAAATATCAATGTTACAAAAAGAAGCATGATTCAAGAAAATAAAGCGTTTCACTAAAGTTTCTATACAACTGTACACTCTAATCTTTTTTGTATTTGGTGCAGCTGAGAATATTTTCGCTTGAGCCAGGTGTCGGTCCAGTGAGCAACTTTCCTGTTAATTAACAAGAAGACTGCTGTCTTTCCCTAACTTTTCTACACCTTAAACACTTTAGCCATTTGAACAAGCTACACCTTTTGTCTTAAATGCTTTGCTGGTGTGGATACACATGTTATAAAATGGGGTAAACACGAATTCCTCTTCCTTTCTCTCTCTCCCCCTCTCTCAAAAAAGTGAAAAAAAGTTATCAAAAGCATCCTCAGACACAGTAGGAGACTGCTTCTCCTCACTCACAATCAGCAGCAAAGACTTTTCTTCTTAATGAGATGTTCAAAGAAAGAGCAAAAGTACTCACAGAGGACAAAAAAATGAAAAATAAGCAACTAGGGGTTTGCTCGCAGTTAAGGTACACATTATATTGATAATGTGCTTCGCATCGCCAGACTAAAAACAAGTGATGATGATGACGATGATGATGATCAAGCAAGGCAGAACAGAACTCGAAATTGAGCTAAACTCTGATAAAGTTGTCCCATTCTACTGTTTACATTCATCACGTCATCATCACATCAAATACAAAGATTACCACAACATTCCTCGTAATAACCTCGTCCTATAATAATATCGTCGGCTCTTGTACATGTAACGACAGTTCATGAGTTATGTGGATACCCCGTGGGGAAACGATTTTTAAAAGGTTGTTTCTAACGTTTAAAAACCTAGCAAGTCATCTCCGTTTGATTCATGGCCAGAAGAGGAAAAAATATATCTTGACAGATTTCAGATATCTAATTCATGATGCAGGAAAAAGACGGTGTGTCTAACAGCAAGACAGAGAGATACCTTTTACCTAATATAGACAATGGAGTATTAAATTTTTAATCTTTTCCCCCATTCCTCATTACACGTTATTAAGGGAAATTCATGAATAGTAGTAGTAGCAGCAGATAAATGGAATTTGTTTGTAGAATGGTGTTGACTGCGGTTACAGGCTGAAAAGTACTTTAAAATAAGTCATCATCACACATCACGAGGCTTACAGTAATGTGATGAGCAGCGATAATTTTGGATAGAGCTTTTTAAAAGAGAAATATATCATCGAGTGAACATGTTCCATGTTGTTTTGTGCTAATCATATCCATCCATGATTCATTGACAAGAGATAGTACTAATGTGTGAAACATGTTTTAGCTGCACTACAATGACATAGACATCGTTTATGCGCCTTTCACATACAAGTCAATCTTCTTGAAGAAATGGTCGGCTTTATAACGAAAAACGGCGGTACAAAGATGTTTTTTGATATGTAGTTTATAGTGGATAGTTATACCCTTTCGCTAATTACCCGTCTTTTTTCTCGACTTTTATTTTTCCTTCTTGTAATCATTATATGCTTGTAGGTACTCAGGTCTGGTGAAGTTGGACCTGTCGTTTAATTTTAAGCAACTCTGAAGGCGCTCTTGCTCAACCGTTCTCTTTTTTATTTGCGCATCTTTTCATAGTTAGGGGAGTTTGACTTATTTCTGTCAGACAGTTCATATATAACTGCGTGCATATATATGCATGTAGAAGAAATAACTTCTTTTTATTTAAGTTACAGTAAGAGGAGAAAAATAAATGGCACGAAAGTGGCATTTTTCTACGTTTTTACGAGATTCTGTAATGAGAAACTTCACTCCCTCAGAACTCTGCGTCCTGGAATTAGCAATTTCGTGATGAAAAACAACAAGGCAGGAGCCGACTTTCTGACTACTACATATACCAAAGTGAGCAAATAACAAAGAAAGACAAAAAATACAAGAAAAGTTTAAACCTGACTTGCTGTTGCGTTGTTGCTCGCATTTTATTTTTAATGTACACACACAGACACATACAAAATGTCATTTCAACGCGGTTGCAAAAATAATAGAGATTATGAACACGAGTAACAGGGAAACGTTTTAACTAAGGGTTTCACCAACGCTTCACATATGTATTTAACAGAGTAATTGTTAGCCGAAGATGCATTGCATACACGTACATATCAGCGAAATGGATAAATGCTGTTTGAGAATGTTACAAGAAAAATTATGTGATCACGCAACGAAAACCAATATATTTACGGTAGTAAAAAAGGAACTTTCTTTGCCAACGTGGTCTCCTCACCCGAAAACCGCTCGGAGTGAAAATGCCACTTTTGACATTTTTTACGATTGCTATTTAATGACATTGCGAACTGGGAGTAAATCAACCCTACCGGATTTGCCATTCCAAAAGTGAGGTAAGCCCCTTCTGCGTTGTAGCATTACCAGTGTAAACATGGATTTAATGTTGCTGTGACAGGGGTTTTCTAAACTTAATTGAAGATTGCTCAAATTTATGACTTTTTGGTTTATGCCCACGTTCAAAACTCAATTTCTTAAAGTAGCACTGAAAAAGTAAGGAAACAAGTCATAATTGAGTTTTTTTCGAGACGACCCATTCGATTTCTACCGGTTGAAGTCAATTAAGAATATGTAATTGAACACCTACCTCTAAGAGACTTATACGGTATATGGGGAACTACCGACATAATTAACGCCATGTCCAATTGGTGAAGGAAAATTAGCTTATGACCATATTCACCAAATTATGCAGTAGACATATTCATTGATTTTACACAACATCAGAAATCCAGTATGGTACAATACATATACGTAGTTGCTTTACGAAGTAGCAATAATATACACAACGTTTTCCTTAAAGTCAAAGAAATCCTGTACTTCTTTTTCACTGTCGATGACAGACAATAAATCTGTACTAAAAATTAATTCAATGCATAAGTAATCCAACTTTATGCTCTGATCACATATCACACATATATTAATTTATAAGGATGTACTTACAGTCGCTAATCTGAAAACGATGACATTGACAAGCCAATCATTTTACGTACGTACACGATTTATTTTATTTTGTTTTGAGTTTAATAATTTACAACGTGTGAGAAAAGCTTATCCTTGTGTTGAACACAAGTGTCCCTTGTACATTCATGTAGGTATGCACATGTTAGATACCTATTATGCAGGTATGGGTATGCATATTTTGAACACAAAGGTGAACAAGCGTGAAACAGGGCATGAAGATATCGGATCTCTCCTTTTCATCTTTTTGTTTAGAAATCATGTTTGAGCCGATGTATTTGAATAACAAGGTAATTGAACATATTTTGAGTAAAGTTAGTAGCACTCCTGCACATGCTGTCCGGAGCAAACTACCGCGAAGATTTGTGTGGTGTTAGCATTGTTGCGGCTTTCTATTTACTATTTTGTGTTTTGGAAATTCACAGTATCCAGCAGTATTCAAATAAAGTAAATATGTAAATACGTTTACATTTGGTGGAATATAATGCATGTTCAACCTGGCACTAATTTCAGACAAACAAGTTCATTATGTCAACCGACAGTCACGGATGATGATGACAACAATAGAAAACTTTACGTTTGTCAAGCTTTGTCAAAAATGGGGAAAATCGTACTATTTTTGTGAGTATTTGTAGCAACAACATTAATCCACTAGATAGCTAATGTATTCACATTTTCACGCATATTCCGAATAGGAGGATGTGGAGTATAAGACATATCGTTGTTTACTCACTCTATATCAAGTGTCGCCAGCCGTGTGCTCCATCTCCATCATCATAAAATTAGAATGCTTAAACGGATTGTCGTTTAATAGAGATACAAATCTCCTTCATCCTTTATGAATGTCAGCAAAATCCTCGTTACCAGTTGCCACGAATTTCATCCTTCCTGTACTGAGCTCATGGAATGCCTACTTAGGCCGTAGTTCAAAGTGCTTAAATGAGCTGTGAAAGAATCAGATAGGATTTTCACCTAATTTCCCTTGAAAGCTTGTAATAAAATCAGAACGCATTCAAGGATAATATAAGTCGCGTAGTCTTGTCCATTCATGATTTTATTTTATTTCTCTACGCAAAGTTGTTCTTTATGTACACCTAGTCAAGTTTGTACATTGCACGTATATGCATTTAATTTCAACACTAATAAATGGCCAGTACACAATGGTGCAATAGACTAATAATGAATAATTTGACACTCCCAAACATCAATGTTCATGTTTTCTGTTAATGATGTTACGCTAAGGTGATTGTAACTCTCTATTTTTTGGGTGCGTAGATAAAAACCCATAAAATTCGTAGAAATGAAATCAAATTTGCCTACAAAACTTTTGCTAGCAGACACGTTAATGTGCCAAGCCAAATGTTGGCGTTGCTGTAAAAAAGATTTGCTATCTGTGTTGTTTCAGAAACAGACCTTGATCCTATTTTCGCGTGCAAGTAAAGCTTTTACTTCCATCTGCCACGTATGCCTATCCTAAATGTGAAATTGGGGGCGAAGTGGGATATAATAGCATAAACAAAAGAAGTAAACATCAAATTACTGTCACTATTCCACATCTTCATCAAGTAACAAAAATTCATGTAAAATTTAAGATAAAAGTCTCTCTAAAAGAACTGTAATTAGTTGGCATTCTACAGTAGAAAATATTACCGAAATTAAAACTGAAGGAAGCAGTCATTACTTTCAATGTTTGTAACATGGTAGTCGACACTAAATTAATTCATTATTTTAAAAATTGCTAACCTTGTTTAGGATCGTCCATGTAGAACGTTTGAGGGATTAGGTGGATGGGGAATGTGGAGTCTGCAAGCAAGCTAGTCCAAGCTTGCTAACACCTTCAAAAGCTTCAGTTTAGTCCATGATCATATTGATAGAATGAAGGAGTCCCGAAATGCTGATTTTTCTTCAAACGTTCTTAACGGATGAGCCCCTTTGTATTGAATTTTCCATTTTTGTAAACTGAGTCAGTCCATCGCTAAAACGTACATAATATGTGTAGAAGGTGCTAATAGGAGATAAACTAAACCTGTAAGGTTCAAGTGCATAGTGTGATGATGAAAATGTTTGAGTTTGTTAGAAAGAACGTGTGAAAAAATCCGGGTAGCGCTGTAATAATGCTTGTTTAACATATCAGTTACCACATCACACGGCAATATCTAGAGCATTAAATTTTTATTAAAACATTTTTTTGGATTCATTATCTGTTTTTTTTACACAGCAAGAAGCTTCTCGATTTTATAATGCAGTTGAAACAAGCCAAACTTAATAATACTCACCACCGTGACTCAAACTGGATACGAAATGGCATCATTTCGCTTCATTAATTTTTATCTTGTAATGTTTTATGGGCACGCATGACTTAAAGGCTTATTGTAATTATTCTTCTTATCATAAGTTGTAAGTACATTTAAACTAATAAAGAGCAACAACAAATTGAACATGCATGGTATACAACCGCATCTTTCTCCTTTACGCCGCCAGCGTGCCAGTTTTGCTCTAGTCAACGAAGAAAAATATTTTACAACCAACAAAAATACTTGAGATAGAAAACAGACACAAGTTAACTTCATTTTTGATACGAAAGAAACATTGAAACATTGTCAGGCTCCTCTGATGCTGACGCACCAACACCATCCTGCATATCATGATCATACTGTTCCAACAAATAATCTGTCTTAAAACCCCTTAAATGACTACCGGATGAAATGGTGATAAAAAAAAACAGCTTCAAGTGGCAGTTTATAGAAGAACCAAAAATTCTATTATGATACGAGAGAATGAATATTAAGATTCTGATTCTAAGTATAAAAGTGAAAAGAATACTCGCACATTAGATGTGCCCATATCTAAAGTTGCCAAGAATTAAAAACGTAATGAAGCCGTCAAACAAGAGGCTAAAGGATATTTTTCATATTACTACATTTAACAACAGCCATTTACGTAGTACATTTTATACTAATGAACCTATCTCATCATAATCATCTCCGTCATCAAATAAACGTAATAAATACATAAAGACTTTACAATGTTTTCTTGGGGTGAAGCTGTTTGGTAGTGTTGTTGTTGTTGCACAGATATATACATGTATTATGTGTCTGCCTCTTGCTATTTTAATGTTCCTCCTTTCCCTTAATGAACGCACAGTATTCAACTCATTCACGTGTTTAATGTACTGTACAGCTCTTTACTACAACACAAGCGCACAAACTACGATGGCACAAAAACAACTAAACTACTACTACACAGGCATGATAAGACTCTTTTTTGGATTGATGAAATATACTACATAACTTTAAACGCTCCTGCAATGCTGCTACATTGTGTACGAATTCTTACAACTTACAATCATCATTATAACCGCTTACATAACCACTTACGAGTTCAAAAAATTTTCAGCAAAGGTTTTCACAGTAGTCAGAAAAAGCCAGATTGAGTGAAGGAGTGTGAGTTTCAACTGTAATAAAAGTCAAACAAGGTTGCTTTGCTTATTACCCCTACTGTATGTATATAGATGGCGATTGTAGTAGTCTGCGCATGTTGTGACGTTCTTCTCTGCCACAAGTTGCCTTTTGTTAGTTATGGAATGTGAAAGATTTACAAGTACAAGCTTTC
>JAHZNE010003046.1:0-28019 GCA_027744055.1 Callyntrura sp. NNG-2020
GCAAGCAGTCAACCTTCAAAAACTTTTCTCACGCGATTTTTTTTCTTATGTTTGTGTTAATACTGGAGAAATATTTTAAATAATCTTTTAATGATCTTCGTGTTTTATCTGTTCCAGCAATTATTGTTACCCAAAGGCTCTTCTTATTGCGCTCTACACATACTAGAATACGTTCCAGTGTAATTCCTAGTTTTCCCCGTGGTTGGACAGTCATGGAGAATAGCCTTATCGAACGAAATGTGTATTGTGTAGCGTACAGAATAAATAACGTGTAATTTAGAGATGTAATACTAGTGAAAGATACGATAATGAAGAGGTTAATGCCAGTTTTTATTACACTAGTGCACAAACTTCTTTTTGATACTCCTCCATACCTTCTTAAATACCGTATAAAATTAAGTGGCTGTTAAATCCAGCTTCTATGCTATTCCACAGCAAAGAACCGTGTTCTTCCTTCCTTTTCCATACAATCGTAATTTATTATTGCTCAAGAAAGTAGCCCCTAGACAAGCGAAAAACGACATGAGTTCTTCCTTTGTTCTGAGGTGACAGTGAAACGAAAGTTGATGACAACCTAGTAGTCTAGTACAAGATGTCTACAACTAAGCTCTATTTTTACGTTGTTGAACTCCTATTTCCGCTTGCTGACAGACACCACCAACGGCGTCTTCGTTTCTTTTATCAGAGTAACTTTTATGCATGAAGTGGTGACATATAAAAGTGGTATCACTCACCATTACACGTGAATTACTTAACGTAATAGGTCAGCCAGTATGAAAGGTTCATTTTTATTAAGAGCCTATAATAAGAAAGTGTTTTTCTTTTTATCGTCCAATTTACCACACTCATCTTTATATCATACGAAAGTGCTAATTACAGAGTTACTCGGATAATAAAGCCCATCAACGGATTAATAGCTGGCTAGTTACAAGTTATAAGCTAGCTTCTTCGTGTATTTTTGTGCCGAAACCGGAGACGACATAGCAGGTAATTATCTTAATATTCTTAATGAAAATTATTTTTATCGATTATGAACATGAGATGAATCCAAGTAATATATATGGTATGGGGCAGTGGCCAGACGTAATGCAGTTAAAAATACGACAGCCTTGTAGAAACACTGTCACATAATATTATCCGTACAATTCGTTTAAACGCTCACCAATGATAGCACCAAATCATGGTTAGTTTAAATGGTCATATTATCAAGGTGTATATTACTACACATGGTTTGTATCTTTCAGCTGTTTGCAAATTCTGATATTCTAAAAAACAAATTTCGATTTCGACAGTTTTTAATTAAGTAACGGTAATACAGTTGTGTCAAAGCCATTATCAATATTTATTAAGAAAAATAAAAATGAGGGGAAAACAAATTAAATTTAAATAAAAACAAAAAATAGACGCAATCTTATGCAGTAGAATCATGTTTGAATTAAATAAAATAAATGAAAAAGTTTTCAAATTAACAAATTAACCAAGATCACGGATAGGATAGGACCTTATATGTATTTTATTTTTAAGAGACTTTGATTTGATGTGTTAATTGATTGTGTGTAATTTAAAAATTATGATTCTTTCTTTTAGGGCATCATGGCGGGGTTAGCAGCTCTCATGACGCGCAAAAAGCGCGACAGGAGAAGGGAGATGGAACTGAAGAACCACATGCAAGGAGAGTCATTTGAAGGGGTGAGTTTTCGGATTTTCGTCCTTTTTAAAATAATATGTAGTTGTATATGTTGTCTAAAAATAAGTTTTTAAATTAACTTGGATTGTATAATGATTTTTTGTAGCAAGCTAAGTAGAAAATGCAGCTGTAGTCTTTTAGAGGCCACCTGTATTTTGATCCCGTAGTTTAATTACATAGATGCTATCGTACCGTATCATGAATAGGTAGTATCAACACCGCCCTCTACTTCAACATTATCTATGAAGAAGTCACTCAAACCTAATATCTATGCGAGTAGCGTTAAATAACTACTCTAATCCAAGTAGTAATTAACTAATTGTGCGCGTTTTACATAGAATGAAAGCACTCATCACAAGCAACCCGTATACGTACTTCACATTATCTTATGTATATTGTAAAAACGTAATATCCTAAATTACCAAAAAGCAAAATGGTAGCGGGTGTGATTGCTGCTGTCGTCAGACAGAGTAAAAAGAACAAACCAAAAAGAAAGAAAATCGACAAGGAGGAACTTCTCCTGACTCCTCACAGAAGTAATGTTTACATAAAACCCTTTCCCCGATTCGCTCCTCAATGGGTAAATGCGTCTTCTTTCATATGAATGTTTTTATTCATCTGAAGATTATTTAAGTCGCATGGGAGAAAAGTCTGAGATAGCATGCTCTGCAGTTGCACCATTTTGCCTCGGAACTTGTTAATATTAATTTCCCGGAACAACAATGCATGCCAAAGAAAAATTTAAAATGAAGTGTTGGTCGAGTTAGGTTCAGGGTCGGGTCTGGTCTTTTGTGTTTTATTTATGTAACATTTATGTAAATGAAACGCTAGCCCTAAGCACAATTATCAGTGCTATTGTTCAATATTAGAAGTGTTGTTTAATACATTTAAGTTAAAAATGTATGAAGATTAGCTGTAAAAACGTAGTTAAATGGATCCATATGATATTATGGATATTATAGTTATCCTTGTTTGCGTACGATTACCTAACATAAAGGTTAAATAGAGAGAAAACAATGAAATGAGAAAAGCACTAAAATGCCTGATATGTCTAAACTTACGATTAGTGGAATGAAGGCATATATCATGGAAATGCATATTTCATTCCCGTGACGTGAATACAACGAGAATGCTTATTTGTTATATACAAAGTTTAAGTATCAAATGAACCTTTCCTTTCCACACAGACCATGGACCTTGGCCTTGAAGAATTTCATTTACTATATTGTACATTACATCCCGTTTTGGTTGCTGATAAATATATTTTTATGAGTATACTTTTAGTACTTTTACGAGAAAAAGTATTAAATTGTACCCATGTTGCATGTTTCTTTTAATGTCAAAATTGAAAGATTGATTGCATTCATTTAATGAAATCTTAATATGTGGGCACGCCACGTCGTTAACTGACACAGCCGATAGTAGAATTGACTAATCGCACATTTTATGAGCAATGCATGAGAAACCTGATTTTTAGCCAGACCAAATTTATTATGACAACGATGCATGGTTTTTAAAATGATTCCCTTTTATTCCTGATAGCTGAATACTAAAGAAGCTGCCGCTTTAGCAGCCAAAAGAGCTGCCAATGAATCATTAAAGAAACTCATCCTGGGTCAGGAATTACAAAAGCAGCAACGACTTAGACTTGTAAGTATGGTTTAATACATTTTAAACATTACATGATATTACTTGCACAACGTTTCTACTGAACTGTTATGATGACACGTTTAATTCTTTTAAAAAAATGGAGTATAAACATTGCTGTTGGTTCACAATTTATTGTTTTGTTAGCAGCAGCAGCAACAACAACAGCAACAACAGGAAGGACAAGGTCCAAGTCAAGATGCTTTAAGTCAAATGTCAACGGAAAACGATGAAGGATCATTTGGGAGTTCGGGGAACGCTTATAATGCGATATATCTGGGATTAGTTCTAAGTACTAAAATTAAGAATGAAATGCGTAAAGAACTAAAAAAAATTCATTGCAATGAACGTTTTCTTTTGAATTTTGAATTTTAGTATGCATGGGCGTAGTGATAACATTTGTCGGGCTAGGGGAGAAAGGTGAATGCTTGAGCATTTCATAATTACAGTAAAATGTTGGCGTGTAACTTATTAAATGAAAATGTAACTTATTGTTTTTGCAGGCTTCAAAACTTTAGAACTGAAAATGATAGGTCCAGTTTTGTGTGTAGTTGGGTTATTTTGTATAGCTATCAAGATTATTCATTGTTCATTTCCGCAAATGTTTAGGCTACCGTCATTTTTGAAGTAAGATTTTTGAAAATTTCAGTACGAAAGATGTTTTATTTTCGATTTCACGATAATAATATTTTTTTAGGAAAGCTAAACTAAGAGATTCTGACCAGTCCAATTTGATGGAGAAAGGAGTACAGAATGGTCATTTTGGAAAAAAGGCAAACAGCCCTAAAGCGTTGTCACCCCGAGTCAAACTCCAGCCAACGAAAAGAACAGCTAGACCCACATCTACCATACCAAATTATATTGGTCAAGGTAAAATCTTTATTATCTTGAAAATTGTACAAACCAGTGTTTATGAACTAGTGATGAAAAATTGAATCATAAATGCTTTGTACTTTGCAGAAGACTCATCGGACGATGACGACTTTGACCCTGGAAGAAGTCGTCCGCATTCAAATCGCTACAATCACGCTTTCGAAGGATCTCCTAAAATTTCAAGTCCGCCTCGAAGACCAAAGGTTTCAAACTCCGCAGCAGCACCTTCCTCAACAACTCCAGTAACCGTTATCAACCCATCTTCCCAGCAACAGCAGCATCAGCAGCAGGCATCGCACCCTCAGGGAAGGCTACAAACTCCACCACAAAATGAATTGGTGCTTTCACCTCAGGGACTTATTTTGTGAGAGTGATTGAATGAGTGTGTAGTTTTAAGTAATGAAATAAACAACCTGGATACGTATCATTTAACTGAATTACAACGATGACGTGAAAACTACATGTTATTCTATTGAAATACCGCAGTTCTTTATGAAGTAAGAGTAAGAGTAGAACGTGCTGTATCTGTACATACAAACACTAAATAACTCGAAGCAGTGATGCATTTTAAATATTTTTCTCCAGATATTGGCGTGAATAGAATGACTGTGATTGTTAGTTTCCTTTAAAAAGGTAATGTTTACAATAAAAACGAATCCTTCCTTATTTAATTGTTACTATTCCGTCCATCCAGTGAATTGTAAACGTTGTACATACTTAAATATATCCTTGTGTGTTCAAGCATGATGAATTATCAATATTTTGTATTTCTATACGGATTAAATAGGTAATGTAGCTACTAATAGAGAAATTTTTAAACTCTGTAGCTTCATTCAGGTACTTTTATTGACATGAGTACTGGATGTCGTGTCTGTCTAATTGTAAGCCTACACCGTGAAAGAACTCAATTTTTGCAGATAAAACCAGTGTTTAAAAAGCTGGACGTATAAATTAATGAACAATTTTCTAGTACCTTTTTGTCTTCTAAGAACTTGAGAAGCCGAAAACGGGAGCGTACTATTTGAATAAAATCTTTCAAGAATACACATATGGGTAGACAAAACAGTTTAGACGTAAATTACATGTGTAACAAAATAAATATTTTCCGTCCGTAAAGTCCGTGTACCTTGATCTTATCAGATATACTTAAAAGTAGATTGTAATAAGAAAAATAATTATACTGTCTATTTTTGTGAGATACTCCTTATCTAAACGTAATTTTATTATTTTATGTTATGCTGCTTTTTCAAATCTGTAATTTTGAGTGGATTTTATACAACGTGTACTTTTACCTTACAAAGAGATTTTTAGAAAGTTTTATGTAATTTTTTTATTGAATGAAGTGAGAATTGTAATGCCAGTAGATTTGTAGGCATCAATAACTTTAAAAACGCAACAACGTGCTGTGTGAATGAAAAATGATATTATTTAAGAAACTATATTTGATTCTATATATTTTATGATCACAATTTTTTATTACGTCAAATTGTTTACGCTCATTTACGTACCTAAAACTCTACCTCTCGCAGGGAATTTGTGTTTTTGAGGATTCCTTCTGGTGCTCATTTTTGTAATTTCTTCTAAGAACTTTTACCGCAAATCTGTAAGTCAAATTAAGATTAATTATTTAGTTCTCCTCATGATCACACATGAACAGTGGATAGTGAAAGTGCTCGGAACGTTATATCATATAATCATTTGTTTGACCTCTTCAAAATGTTTTTTATGATCCAACAATTTTTGGAATGTACAGAAGTCAACCATTGCGAACATTTTACATGGTATTTCTTTTTCGTCTTTAAACTTTGGTTCTGTAAGATATGTAAAAAGTTTCTCAAAATAAATCACGGATTTCAAATAAATCGTATTTATAAAAAATACATAGCTGCAATGGTATGTGCGGTGGCGTGATTTACCTGTATCCTTCACACATTCATCAAATAACTTTGTAACCTCCGTTAGCAAGGGTTTTGAAATATTACTGGTCTTATAATAAGTCTCCAATTCAGCGACGACGATCTTCCCATCTTTGATCAGATTTGAATTTTCATACCAACATTTAGAGAAACACTACACGAAAAATAAATATACCAATAATTCGCTACTCATTCCGTTTATAACGACAAAATGTTTTATGTACGAGTAAATTGTTTAATAATTGAACTTACAAAGTCGTCAAAATTACTAGAGCTTAATTTCTTAAACTCGTCTTGCAGTGCTTCCAAAGAATCGTCTGCCGGTAACTTAAAGTTGTGCTTCGCTGCGCAGTCTGTAATTGTCTTTATTTTGGCTTCTTTGTCTGTAAACTCAATTTTACACGACGACCAAGTTGGGCTCAACTCTATGCTGTATGCAATTGGTGCCTGAAAGAACACCAGAGACAGGAGACTTGCTCCTATTGCGGAAAACACTTTTTCCTTGAACATCGCACGTCGTGAAATTGGCAAATGCAAATAATTTTGGAATATAATAATGCAAAATTACGTACGGGATTTAACAATTTTTTGCCCCTTCTTACTATACCTCTCATACTGCCGGTTCTGTGCAAGGTTTATATATATATGATATATATTGATGGTCATGGTCATGGATGTCAATTAATACCATTGATGACAATTTAATTGAAAAGTTCTACTATTTTCATGCAATTAAATACTACCGTATATTTTTATTCGGGACAATTTCATTTAACTTACAATTTTTGAATAGTTCAATCAAACACTGTATTTCCGTTTTCTGTAATTAGCCCTCATTGTTAGTCACCGACAACGAATCTGAATGGTGTGCTATGTCCAGCTAAAAGTACAAATCATCCTACGATTTTTTTACCTTTAAAAAATATTAGAATTAATTGCTGTTATCCTTCTAGATCGAGTCCTGACACAACTGGAAATAGAAGAGTTGGAAATTATTCAGATTTATTATGTATTCTTCCAAAACTGGTTAATCATATTTACACCAATTAACTTTCATGTAATGAACGGCAATATATAAATTGTTTTAACCTTGTGAAACTCCTGACGAGATTCTACATATGCATCGCTGTAACAATGCATAAATAAAACATGGTATCTGCAAGCAGTGTGCTCCAGCACTCCCACTTGAAGTACTTCACCTATTGTTGTGTGGAAAATGAACTTGTGCAAAATAAATTAAATATTAACCAATTTAAAAAAAAACTGAGCTTATACCTGCTTTAAGTTCACAATCCCTCATCAGCGAAGTAAGTTTCAGGAGGTATGGCTTCGTGACATTGGTTTGGTAAAGAAAAATTCGCTGAATTTTTGAAATATCAATAAGACCATCGTCCGTTGTTACATTTAAATTTTCATTAATGCACTTCAGGGCACACTGCGTATTATTTTACAAGGTGATACATTTCATTAGTGAAATATTCAGAATGAAAGCCTTAAATGATATACTTCAAGTAGCAAAGATTGGGAAAAACTTACATTGTTCTGATTCTCGTCAAGTATCAGTTGACTTTCTTCTATGGATTCACCATGATTTGGATCTTTTAAAGGGTATAAAGATATGCATTCTTGAACTATACTTTTTACAATATCGGAATAGCGATGAGTTTTCAGCGCATTTTGACAATTATTAAGTTCGGGAGCTACCGTTGGAACAAAAACTGGGTAAGAGTTTATACTACTTATGGACAAAACTGCCAAGTACAATTTACTGAACATTTTCACTGAAGTCGGTGAATGAATTTCTCAGCAAAAAGCATAATCGTAAATACTTGGAAATTTCTCATGACCATTAGTGATGAATGCGATGATATGGGTTCTATTTGTCCTTTTACCTCATACTCTTGCTTAAAGTATACACATATCTACAAAGTAGTACAAAGGCAATTGCTTCAATGGAATGTTAGGACAGGAATAAACATTGATAAATTACGCAGCCCCAGCCTTTTGTTTTTCAGACGTGGAAACAATAATAGTCTATAAACGTAACTTTGCGTGTGAAAAAAATGTGTATCTTCATATATAGGAAGCATTTTTATAGAGTCACCAATATAACATGTTAACTTTTGAATATGGCCTGAGAGATGGAATAATTTTATAATAATGAAGTTAGTCAAGGTTTGTTTGTCACATCGTAGCGTTTCACTGCACATAGTATTGGGATACTCTGTCGTAAACATCAAGGAAAAGGTTGTAATATCAATATCGTACAGCGTACCGTACAGCTAATCGTGATAATATGCAATGATGATTCCATCAGAATTGGAACAACAGACCGGATGTTTGCATTAAACGTAATGAGTAATGTGTGTCCTGAAAGCGACATTTCTTTATTGAATGACCGACCAAATGTCACTTAAAACTTTTTTCAAAACACAAATTAAACATGCACCCAAATTTTTCGTAGGCCTTTTCAAAACCCATATGAAGCCACGCATAACGAAATTGTTTTCTGGTTTTTGACAATCGTTGCATATGATCATGATCGAATGAGATATCTAAATATACACTTGGGGGAATGCGACATAAAAATGTTTCCTTATGTATTTCTGATATTATTAAAGAGCCGAATAAAAACATGCAATATTGCCATAAATGATACTTCCATTGATTAATATCACAACATAGTGTGCCCAAAGGGGTCTTTGACAATTATTTTTGCTGGAGGAACAACTATTTTATTATATATTACATACGCTTTAATGGTATTAAAATAGCATATATACCGCATTTTACCACCTGATTCATACATCAACAAAGAAATAGCCTGTCACATATTAAATATACAGCTGCTCTCTTGAAGATTATGAAGATCCAACCAGTACACTTGCATTAAAAACGCAATCCCACAAAAAGGTGGCATCACGTTGATAATGATAATTAATAATAATTTGAATATATCAATATAGCGATAAAAAGATTTGACATATTCCGACGGAATTTTCATTTCTTGTACAATTAGTAATATCCAAAGCATCCGTTTGTACCGTAGCTAAGAAATTATTAGCATTCACCCTGCAATCAAAAGCCACATATAACTATTTTAACATAATTTTTATATTGTAGATTCAAAATAATAGCAAAATCACCTCTGCCAACCCGGCTTCCACAATCCCTTTATTAAAGCAGAAATCATGTAAAAATAATTTTTTGCACGCATTCATAGCTTTTGCTTTTCCGATTTTTTCTGCAAACAAAACGAAAACCACGAGCGTGTTGTAAATATGGTATACATCAAATAATACAGAATACAGTACAATCCAAAAAGTTAATGAAAACATAATCTTCCTGAAAATAACAACCTGCTTCTTCAATACACGTGTCCCAAATGGTTGTAGATTTTTTCAACATATCTGCAGTCATATTTCCTTTAAATATGATGGCGGTCTGTTTTTTGTCCATGGACCCTTCTGCAGTTAACTTAAATAATGACATTTATATATAATACGTATTCACATATAAAAGAGATACTTTAATTGTTTTGTTCAATGACACCAATAATTCGAATACAATCGACTTACGATCCCAACTTTGTTGTACACACACTGTATGAAGCACTAAATTTAAAAAAATCCACTTACAAACTTTTGTTAAAAAGTATATTAAAAGGAAGCGTTTGTCCGCTTCTGTTATAATTTGGTCTTACATTGTCGTCAAAATCGAATTCTTCCAATGTGGAATTGATAGATACGTTCTCAAGTTTTGCCTCGTCAACTTTATTACTTTTGACACATTGTTCATTTGCGTCTTCCCATTTTTTGGCACCTTCCAACACCACTACACAGGCTAAACCATCGGCAAATGTCAATTGTGAACTCCAATAATGAAAGAGCAAAACTGTTAGTGTTGAAAAGTATACAAACTTATTCAAGTTATTTCGGAGCATTTTCAAAACGATCTAAAACTGGTTCTCAAATTTTAATTTCTAAAAATAAATTTTCAGATTGAAAAATATCGTCAACAGTTATTGAACCGAACTTGAATTAATTTTGGAGGAACCGATGCAGAAGTGACCTTACTCTGTGTATATATACATGTGTAGGTAGGTAGTTTATAATCAGTTTTAAATGTGCAATAAGTAGTTTCAAATTATAGCTAATTAACTGATAAGACTTTTCAACAACAGCCAGAATTACTAATTGAGGCATTACGAATTTAGATTATGCAATCAAAATAATTTGGCACCATTATTTTTGTCATTATTCTCTTTATAAGTAAACAAATTAATTCGATTTAACATGCTACATCCATCATCGTCCATTTTAAAATATGTGATGCACGGATTTGTTATAATGGAAAAAAATACGATTCATATCCTACAAGCTATCTGCATGTCATTTCCTCTTCCAAAAACTGTGTTAAATCATGACGCTTGCAGGTGTTGATGCGACAAAAGATGTCTAAAACTACACACTTGATTTCATTATATACGCAGTGGACTATATATAACAGTTTATGATGCGATGATATATGACATGTGGCAATGCTAACCTTGGTTTGATGCGTTGATAGCTTTCCATTTCTGAAAAATGCAGTAACAAAGAGTTGTCGATAAAACTAGGGTTTTGACTTTCAAAATCTCCATCAAATGATAAGGGAAAATTTGCTATTTTTTAAGTTACGACGAGGTGACATGCTTTAAGTATATGATCCCGTCTTGAATCCAACTTAATCCAATATTAATATAATATATCACGTACATTAAACAACTAAATAAAAATGCTAAAAAGCCATATATATCAATTCAATATTATATAATAGTTGTGCTAATCACTGCCCTAGTGGAGTTAATAAATGCATCTGGTAGTTAGTTGGTTTAGAAGATTAATGAAATCTTGTACTAACAGGTTATAGCTAGTATAACACTCTCTTGTGCCACGTCCTACAATGCACACCTACATTCGTATATTTTAGCATACTTATTCTGCGAAGGAAGGAAAGGTGTATAAGAGCACTAATGGAATTTGCTAAATACTGTCTGGTCGGTAATCCTTAACATGAACCAATACATTTCAATAAATTAATGATACACATTGGTCTCTGTTCATGAATTGAGTCACGAAGATAGTCAAGCAAGAACATTTTAGTACCCACGAAAGTATGCCTGTAACGGTTTCATTTAAAATTGTATTTAATAACTCGGCAGTATTACCAACGCTGTAAACAAACGAGGATGAAAGTGCTTTTTTAGAGTTCTGTTTTTAAAAACTTTCACGTTTCTTGTGTGGTTTCTTACATTTCCAAGTTTAGTGAAAGGAAAGTGATAAATTTGGTTAATAGTAACAGACACGCTTGAAAATGGACGATACAGATATCTCATCCGCCCGTGGCGAACCTCCATTTTTAAATGCACCAGGAAACGTATTTCTTCTTGATCTAATCAAAATATTTATTCCAATGATGATAATACCATTCATCGCTTTCGTCACTCTGATGATCATTTTCCCAGAAACTCTCCGCTTTAAATACCAAAGAAGAAAACGAAGATCCACCACTGAGAAATGGGAGTTAGAGTCGCAGTCTCTTTTAAGTCGTCTAATATTTTTACCTGTTGAGAGGAGTAAACCGCTCGTCTAAGGTATCTGAAGAGGCTTCTGTGTATATATTTAATTAAAACTTGACGTAAACCCTTGACTGTTATGATTTCTCACAATGCCCCTGTCTCCAGACAGCAAAACCAGTTATATAATATGTTATCAAGTAAAGTATGTAAAGTTGAAAATGAATAAGTAAAAACTAAATAAAACACAAAATAATTTTTGCTTTGGCTGTTTTATTTCCATTTAGAGTGATCATATGGAAATTTCGCATTTCGATAAAACAATATTACGAACTTTAAAAGCATAAAGTTAAGCTAAATAGTGTATCATTGATTTTTTCAATACAGCTCGAAAATATTTTTGCAATAAAAAATTAAATGCACTTAAATACCATATAACTTGTAAAAGATAAATATTTTTTTATACTTTTATAAAATAAATATACAACCAACGTGCGTTTATATACATCATTGTATATTAAAAATTAAATACCAACAATATAGATTTTACCAATATATTATCAAATGATATATTAGTGGTTTTACATCATTCTTCCTTACATCAAAATGCATGAATAGCAGCCTGGCTGCCCGGCTAGACCACTAGATTTACATGTAGCGGATATGACGCAAACCAATGTCCATATTTACAACAACCGTTAACAGTTAACTATGATACAAAACCTTTAAACAAGTGTGCTGCGAATTGGAATGTGGGTAAGCATGGAGGGATAGTCGTCCAGCTTATTAAATAACATAAACTTGTAAATAAGTTAGTAGTATACCTACAAGATCTTGAAACGTATGTAATAATAAAATAAATAGTAATATCACAATTTGAGTACGTATAAATGCTTTTAGTATATCGTTTTGTACCGCTTTCCCGGTAAGTTAATAATTATCGGCTAGGAGTAACGAATTTGAAATCGGACGCTGAATGTTTGGTAGTTTTTGTGTTAAATTTGAAAATAAATATACTTATATATCGTAAAATAAAATAGAATTATACTATTGAGCTATCGACTCATTTTTCGACTCGCAGCTGTCATCCGGCTCGGCAATAACCACGTCATTGTTTTCAAGAACCATTTCGGCATTGTCAAGAGAAGCTGATTGTTTACACTGATAGGTAATGTTGACAGGTTCAGGTACCGGTGCAGTTGATGGTGTATTGTTTTCTTTTGGCTCCATATCAATGGTGGCATCATTAGCTGTTTTAAAAAAGGAAACGAAATGTACTAATGCCAGAGAGCCCACACATCTTAAAGGTAATTCATGAGGAAAGAGGTAAATGGGAAATAAACAGTTATAGTAGATCATTTAGTCACACTCACCACAATAATTGGCAACATTATGCATGCTCCCTAATACGACCCCATCCATTTCCATACAAACTACGTACGCCTCTTCATTCAAAGTAGACAAGGAGGATTGCACAGACATATTGTTGGCATTGTCGCAGCTTCTTCTTTCCACCTCCGTAAAAAGTCTTGAACGAATCCAAATGCCCACTAAGATAATAATTATTATTGCGACTCCAATGACACCTGCACTGATTGCTGCAAAAACGAGGGGGCTTTCTTCGAAGTGAGAGTCTGACGAAGACGCTTTTGTTATTTGCTGAATGGAGTAAGATCGCATGGGAGAGGGTTCCTCGTCAGCCTACACAAGATTAAAAACAAAATAATAATTATTACACATTTAACTTACAGAACCTGTGGATCAGTAAAAATTGCACTTTATTATGAAGATAATTACCCAGTAAAATCTGGCCGCTCTGTTGCTGAAACGTCCATTATTTAACAAATTGGTATTTAGGTCAGCAGTTTTGCTCTGTAAAATCAAATTAACAACAGCAATTAAGTTTCCGCTTAAATATTTTCCCCAGGTAGCAATAATAACTGTAATATTACGACTATCAAGGACGAAACTGTATTCTTACAGAATTGGGCACAATGTTTTCCATGATTGACCAAGAACGTAACAATAACTTCACAATTAGAGCAAGGTAACAGAAAGGAGATAAAATTTCTCTGAAATTCAACACTAATAGGGCACTGGTCACTCCAACTGCACACTGAAGCTTGCCTCTGATCGAACTCCCTCAAGGATTCTGCTTGGTAACCTGTAGAAGTAGTAGTAGTAGTGGTGATTGTAATACAATATCAGCCTTCAAATTGAAAATCCTTCAAGGATACTCCTGTTCACTTTTATATTTTCTCTATTCTACCGAAACGTCTAAAAGTAGATACGCAAGTATAATATGCCCAATTTTGAATGCTCTTGAATAAATTGAAATGCATGTGTATAAAAGTGATACAATTTACGGAGCACAACTTCACCGAATCACGTCAAAATTGGAAATAAATCAGAAAAGGGTACGCAGGTGAGATTTTAAAGATTTCTCAACTAAACTTGTAGTAACAGTCGTAAGAGTACGTGTAGGTATATTATGTTAACACCAATATCGAGTACCCTTCCTGTCAGCGATAAAGCCTTTTTCAAGAAATAAGGGGACGGACTTGAGCCTGAATAAATAAAAGTAAAACGGATACCTTTTCCAGAAAAAATAGAAGTGCTGCAAATACCTCTGTATGTTATCCCACCGTACAAAAAGGAAAACTTAGGGTTATGGTAAGCTGCATCTGAGCTTACAACAGCCACAAGAAATTTTTTTCACTGACTGCCAAGATTTTCTCATCCTCACACAACAAAAGGGTGGAAAGGTGCATGTTAATACCTGATATTAGCGACAACAAAAGGAAGGAGCAGAGTAAAAGGATTTCTTTTCTATAACTCACAGTCCAGGTAAGTCAGTTAAGTACAGCAATCATGACAGCGCAGACCAGGCAAGAGGCAAGGGGGAAGCAACACTGACAGAAAAAAACCTACCCATAGGGAATTGGTTCTGCGTAACCCACCTTCAATATACATTTATACATATATATACATGCACTCCTCTACTCTGCTATATCGTTATAATCATCATTACCGTCATCATTCTGAACCTGGTTCCATTGCATTGCCGGTTTGAAGAGAGTTTGAACTCACGTAGGTTTGTTGCTAATGAAGCAGGTCTTATAAAATAAAACCAAAATGTACTTTTAGAGGAAGCTGATTCCTTCTACACATACATTATACTCCTTTTCGTTATAAACCGTCTTATATGTTTCAATATCTCGCTGTCTTTATCTTTACTCCTTACAATAAATGGCCAAATCCCGCATCTTTTCACAGTATGAAAAGTGTGAATGCTTCAGTGGACGAACATATAAAATATCCGACCAGGTATAATTTCGTATTATATTTATTTTTCCACTTTGTGCGTGTAGTACGATACGATACAATAGGTATTGTCAGAAGGGAGTGTTGTACATGTTCATGCTTATATAACCTTTTGTACCAGAAAATGTAAAACGAGATGAGCATATCTTGAATGGAAGAAGAATTGGGAGGTAAAATGCAACAGGTAATTTACCTTCATCACATCGAGTTAATATCCCGAGGCTGTCAGATGAAAAGTATTATTTTGTTGCCATTATGAAATGTGTTTACGATAGTATGCATTCTGCAGCAGCAGCAGCAGCGTAATACTATGACGGCTCTCCTCCTGAAACGAGATCTGGTTTTGGTACTGCTAATAATACCCTGTACGAAACCAACAACAGCTCTTATATAAAATCAGCTTACAAACATGTGTTGATTCTCTTTGGTAGATAGGCACAATCTTCTCTCTTCCTCTTCTCTCTGCTTTTTCAATTCTAGTTCAAGTTTTCTTGATTTGAGAAGAAGCAACAAGCTTTCCGCTACACACACAAAGTGAGATAAAAGTTTCAGGAAAATGACTGTGAGCAAACAATGAGTATTGCAGCGCAGCAACCAATGTTGAATGTAGAAATTTTTTACAAAAAATGATACGTTAGGCTACAATGACAGCCTCCATCTTTTTGCTTTTTAACCTGTTTTTACATATGAAACCGTTGTATTTTGTTTTTATAACCTACTAATGGACACGGCCTTTCTCGTAGATCCGTCTTGCATTGAATTCGATAGCGAAAATTGAATCTCCCAAAATGTAGGCAGAGACCTGACTCATAGAAATGCAAAACTTCTGGTGATTGTATGAAAATGAACCACAATATTTATTATCATCATAAAAAATGCAAATCAGCGTAGTGGTAGTTGTCATTGTCAAGAGTACATAGGTATTTGCACAACGTTTGTTTTTGAGGGCTTCACATATTCACATCTAAACTTTCTTCCCCCCTCGCCCGCTAAAGGAGTTACCTACAAATTACTGCATTGACATTCTTTGTATGTGTAAACTTTGTAAATTTTATTTATTGTGCATGTCTTGGGTACCCAGTTGCAAAATGAAAACTTAAAGTTGAGGAAGTGTTAAAATGTAAGATTATATTCTCTTCCCTCCCTGAACACTCAAACCAAGATACTTTTTCAGTTACCCTTATCAATTTAGTGATAGTGACGGACTTTTGCCCATGTCTTCTTCAGAATTACTGTAAGTGATGGCGAAAGCCCCGTCGTCGGTGTAATCATTGTAGCGTCAACTTTATTAGAGACCTGCATCTCTCTGTGGTGGTGAAGGCAGCCTCCGACCACTATACCAAGCCTTTATTGAGACTCCTTTCCTCAACGGAATATTATTTCATGTCTCTTACATTACACGTCTCTATCCTTTATATAGCCCTACAGCCAGACCGACTGGATCCTTTTCTAAAAGTTACAAAATAATGAATGATGATGCCATTACAACCAAACTTAATACCTTCTGGCTCTGTGCGTATCTGGCTGAAGATGTAAATCAGAAAAGAGTCGAGTGTAAGTGTGCGATCGTTTTACCAAGTAGAGGGAGAAATGTGGCCATAGAGGTTTGAAGATCTCGAAATGCGTCTGCCACTGTTAATCAGAAGAAGATTAGTAATCTTGGCTACCCATCATACATAACTGTTTTATAAGCCTGTAGGCATTTTTAGTCAACAAATATACTGCACTACTGTAGGGACAGAAAAAACGGATTTTACGAAAGATGAGTGGATGCATTTATTGTTATTGTTAAATAAGTACATTTTAATGCTTTGGATGAAGATGCATTGCATTTGTAACAATAACGCATTACTATGAAATTAATAACTTTTCTGGTATGACTGTGTCAATGCTTGACTTTTTCATTTCTCGTTATCTAAAAGAAAATAAAACACTTCACTGGCTGTATGACATTCATTTTTTAAGCCATGCAAAGAATTCTTTGTGAGGCATGCAGGTAGGTAAGTTTTATATGTGCTAACAATAAGGAAAGGAAGGAAAGATTTAAGAAACCCCATTGTCAATGTATGTTTGTAATTATCGTTATCCGCATCATCATCATCAAGCTTTGTAATAACAGGTAGTTAAAAAATCTGTAAAGCAATATAAAGTTAAAAATAGACACAGGGAGGGACGACGAGGCAGGTTAAATATTTTTTTCCTGTGTAGGATTTTACAGTTCACTGACTGCTGCCTTATGGTTGCTGCGTATGTAGTTGGGAATTTTTAGCGTCAAGGTTTTATCGTTGACTGTTTGACTTGTTTCAAGTTGTACCGACCACTGCAGTATATGGTAATGCGGTATGGTAAAGGTGATAGTAAGTAAACTACAGACTTTACTGTAATAGCATGGGATTCATTTGTAGGGTTTGTGTATAAAATTCACATGCAAAGTGCACATGCATATAACGTGCAGACATATAAAGAGGCACGTACAACTTTGCTTAATGTTACTCTGAATTTCCAAAAACAAGCATTTTCATGGTTAAAAAGCACCTTTATATTTTCTGGGAACAAATATATACAAGAAAAAGGGAAACTGTTAACTTTTGCGCCAAGTACTTGGAAGAGGCGACAAAAAATAGAGCTAAACAATGAGAATTTGAATAAATACGGCCAGCAGAAAATTTCCCATTTTTACCTTTTTTGTTTTGATAATGATATGATGATACAAGGGAAAGACAGCAGGTAAGTGCATACGTGACTGACTTTCCAGTGTTGTGAATGAAATGTAAGGGACCTTTATATTTGTGTCTTATTTTTTAGCCTTTACAACTTTGACATTGATAAAAACTAATTTTGTACAAAAATACTAATGGAAAAACAAGCTTGCTTTTTCCGGTTCTACTGTTTTCAACGAAATTGTTCGTATTCCTTAATTGGAAGGTATTAAAAGCATTTTTTAAGGAATATACTGATGAAACGATGAATGATGGTTTAGTAATGAAACTACCCCGTGATTTTCGAATATTGAGAAATTTTAGCTAACGTGAAATGCACAACACCTCATCAAGTTTGAAATGTTGGCATCCAATAATTTTTATGACTGCAGCTATAGCCATCTGACCCGATGAAAAGGCAAAAACTAAAGCCTTTTGCGACGCGCTGTTTTTATTACTGTCCATTACTGGGAAGCGACGAAATATGGGTGTCTCGAGTCTCGACTTCAAACCGACAATGTAGATAAGGTAAGCAAAAAAGCAAAGGGACACCATTCACATAGAGATGAAGAGAAGGAAAAATCCGATGGCGTTTCATGGAACATAAAAAATAGTCAATTTAACACACACCGAAGCACTCCAATATATTTTTTGGTGCACCTTTTCCTAGCCATTATCCTCAAGTCTATACATTGGACGGTGAGACAGGCCGAAATTTATGTGGTATTGTCGGTCCACAACGTAGCGTACGATTCGATATGGTACAAACTTACCTTTTTTGATTTTTTGAAACGGTTTTATAGCACAAGCATATCACACCTTGCCTTTTCTTCGTATTTATTTAGAGAGAAAGAGATCACAAATCAGAAGTAAATGGAGAGACTCCAGTCAGTTGACTATTCCCTACTTATTCCACTGTCCAATATAAAGTGTAAGCAACTGGTTAGACAACTTTTGAATCCCGACGGCGCGGCGCTCTTATGGGAATACAAATTATGATGCCATCCCTGCCTACTTCATTTATGCTGAATGAAACTACATTTGAATTTATGTAATTTGTAATTTGAAAGCTGGAAGTGAAGGATGATTGATGATGTCACGACAAAATCGTACTTGCTATCCGTACACAACTCTCTTAAACCGAGGAATGAAAGTCAATAACTTTGTGACGCCATATATATACTTTCTATCACTGTGTAGGCGACGTGCACTGACACCTTTAAAAACGACCGTCATTAGGGAAACTCATTTGTCTAGACAAGATGTGTTTCCTCTTCCCATTTGAGATTTGCAACGTAATACATCAGAAATTACTGTTAAATGAAAAGGATGAAGTGCTGAAAGGCTATCAATCAAACTGCAACAGGTATATAAAATGTGTTCTTTTACAAGATCGGTCAGGTCAGACATGTAATCAGTAGTCGTTACCATTAACAAATAACAACTAAGCGTATTCATTTGCGTATATTTAATTCTCAGAGTAAATCCCAACCCAGTTTACTCGGACTTGTGATCTTAATACAGTATTTAGTGGAACACACTTTCTATCTAGGTTTGCGCTAGTTTTAAATGTCAGTCATGAATGCCGGGTATTTTTGTGAAGGATTAAGGCCAAGACTCCCCTGGTTACTAGTTGTGATACGAGAAAATAAGTGAGATAATTTATTGAAATCATGGAAACCAATGAAGATGTACATGGACACAGGTATAACCCCAAAAGTGATAGTAATAATTTACCAAACCCAACCCAGCAAGAAATCTCCCTCACAGTATGAGTAAAGTACAAGCTTGACCAAGTTTTTGTATTTCGGCGAGAGTCAGAAGTCATGAATGCGGCATTTGATAATAGAATTTTAATATATTGTAGCACACAGGTATTTTTCCTCGAAATTTCCATTTCAGGAAAAAGTTATTGTGCACACAGGAACTCTGTATATACGTTCTATATTTGTACTTTGAACAGGTGCTACTCTTATTGTGCTCAACAATATACATATTATCCAATTGAACGAGAAAAGTGTGCCGATTGAGACCACGCCACACACACAGATATCGTTTTGTTCCGTATATGCTTTTTGGTTAGTAAACTGTAACATTATTCTCCACAATATTATATAGGGCTGTCGTCGTGCTGTCTGGCCGTTTCGTTTGACTTTTAGATTACATGTTGTTTCAAAAACATGGAATTCCTTTCATATACAGAGCCAGAACCCAAGCTATAATGTACCCTTAAGAAACAGCATTTGATAAGTCCATAAATAAACATGACATACAAAGAACGACGGTTGATGATTTTTCGTACAGGTATGGTATGCGTCCCACAGTCTGTCAGCTAGTCAACTGTCATGCATTTTGTGAACGCATTTTACTGACTAAATAATTCAAATATAGGAACACGAACTTTAACCCAGATGCGGATGTATTTCACGGTCTCGTCGATAAAATTTTAAGAAAGTTTTGGCAGTTCAATATGGGCTATGGGTAAACCATACACCTGTGCAATTTTTAAATAGGAAAATTATTTGGAAAGCGTCTACGTCACGTCTACATGAACAAACACATTTAAAGAGAGACGCAATAAGTTTTTTCATTACCTGTTTCTCTGTATGATTAAGAAGCATCGAAATTCTTCGCTCTGGGCATTACTTCTGTGTATACAAAGTGGGTTCCTACTTCATATTTTTATTTAAATATTTTCTTATTTTATTAACTGTTCTACTAATATGACATCATGTATTTAATGTTTATCGAATAACTTTAGGAGTGAACTATGTTAAAGATTATGATGTTTTTAAAGGAAGACGTCAAAATGCTTGCCTTTCCGATTACGGTTGACTGGTTATCTAAGAATGTGTTTCATTTCCGTTTAACCATTAAATACAAAAAAATTATACAAAAAAACTTGTTCACGAATTGAACTTTTATTTAGTAGGTTGCTTGTACAAAAGTTTTATTGTAGAAAATACAATTTGCACTGTGCATGCCACACCACTTGTCTTGTCCCTTTAACGATCTTGAGATGAAGCATTCACATATTATCATCAAACACGAACAATTAAGAATGAAAACCGTCAGTTTTCTCATTTTTTCTCTCCGTATTTGTTACTCTACATTACACACCATATCGCATATCGGATCGCGCCTACACCACACACACACGAAGAAACCATTTTGATGTATAGGATTTTTTGTTGCTTCTCGTTTTCATTTTTCCTTTGTCTTCTTCGGAACCTGAAACCAAAATACATTGTAAAAGAAGACATTGACTTGTTTGACGTCTCGTTGTATCCTTCAATGCCCCGTAAAAGTGGGGGAATAAAAATGGTAAACACTGTTCATCTTGTTACATACAATCATGAAATTTTTAGCTACTAGTCTACTTACTAGTGCATATTGTAATTTGTATTTTTGTAATATAAACAAAGATTTTACTCGTGGTCACGATAATGATCATAATTCGAATAGTGAGTGAGCAGTGAACATGAACATCTAACATCTAACATCTAACATTTTTAAATTCGTGAGTTCGTTCGTAAGGAAGGGCTAGCTCGAATGTTTCGTTATGTCACAATGTTAATGTGAATACACGACTATTGATTGTTTAACATCGCTGATTTACAAACGCCATAATCTAGCGTTTTTGTACAATACTGCCAAGTGCCAACTGCTGCAGCTTTGCAGTACATAGCCCAAATAGCCAATTAACAGAAATTTGTTCATTCAGTGGAAATAGCTAGACTTCATTAGCTAGATTTAAAATGAGGATGAGACTGCTGCTAAATAATTTAAGCATGAGACATGGTGTTGTTAAGACATTGCAAGGATCGTTTCGAAATGTCCGGCTTTTCGGTTCGACTTGTCGTCTTCAAAATTTGGATGTTGCATCAACAGGCTCTAGCGGTTTTCTAAATGAAACGTACTATTGCAACTCAGCATGGAATAAGCGCCTGGAGAGCCCTATTATTCACAATATTAAGAGTCTTGGTAAAATTAATGAGACTTATGTTACTTTAAAAAAATGATTATCAAAGCCAATCTATATTTTAATTTTTGTATTTGTGCTTGTACATTTTAGATGACTTTTTCTACGACATTGACAAACGCTACCAGGCAGACAAAGTGATTAGCGCAATTGATGTAGACTTGGTAAGTTATGTTAAGTTCGTTGAAGTATAAAATATAATGTTTAAGGTGTTGATCTAATAATTTAATGACATGCATTTTATTTTAATTTTAATGAAAGAAGCATGCCTCTACAGAAGAGTTCAAAGAAATACACAATATAAAAAACGAACATTAAACTTTATGCTTCTCTATTTTATATTATGTAGTATGCAAATAAAGTTGTGGAAGATGAACACCTAGAAGAGCTTGAAGAACTAGTACATAGGCTTAGGAGATCACCAGCAACCGCAGATTCATTGCCTTCTACAAGTTATGCTGTCATTCGGGCTCTAATAGCCGCTGAAAAATTTGATGACCTAATGAGAATTTTAAATGACCGATGGAACTATGGTGTGTTTGTAGACTTCCATTCTGCTAATATTTTAATGGATGAATTTCTCAAGAGGGGAAATACTAGAGGTACTACAAATAAATTTGGCAAACCGTTGACACAAGTAAAGCATTTTGCTATGACTTTACATTAAACTAAGATGATAATTGTAATCACCACTTTACGTTTTGTTTTGCAGACGCTGCTAAAGTTGCAAGTCTTTTGATGTTAGAAGAAAGCTTTGATGTTCCTACCTCCCGTTATTTTGCTTTATTATCTTGTTTACAGTATTTAGAAAATCCAGCACCAGAGTCTTGGGATACTAGTCCTCCAAAAGAAGAATCAGAGGATGAGGTGTGTAAAATCATTTTGCTTGTTGTTATTACGATGCGAACTATTACGATGAATGATTTTCATTGCTAGATTCACCAATTTGTATGTGTGTAAAATATGTTCTTATACAATCCAGGTTAAAGTGAGACTCAGTATCATTGGCTACTTCAGTGAGATTATTGGGATCAGCATTGCACGAAAAATGGAATCTTGTTAATATATTGCTAGAAGAAAGTATCAAAAACAAAATTAAAATCTCAGAGGAAGTGGTAAGCGAATGAAAACAAAAACTATTGAAAGCCAAAAATTAACATTTTCAGAACCCTGTGTTTATTTCTTTGTTTATTTAGGCTACTAAATTATCGGAACTGTGCGAAAAATCTCTTGCGGATATTGAAGCATCACCGAATAAGAAATTGGCTAAACCAAAGGTGCATCAATTTCCCGGTGTTAATCTTGATGAGCCTAAATTAGTCGAAATGTGGAAGAAACTTAATTTTACAGAGCAAGAAAAATATGTGACAAATGTAAAAGATCTTCTTGCCTCAAATAAAGCATCCATTTCAAAGGATCTCAATATGATAAATATAGCCAAAGAACTTTTGACCTCTGCTGTACGTGAATTTGGGGAAAAAGATGCGAAGGAACAGCTGCAAGCTTTTGACAAATGGGATGAAGATCGGCTTGTAGAGTTAGATAATCAGATAAAGCGATTTAGAAAACACGAGGTAATCGAAAGTGTTGAAGCAAGAAAGAAAGATATTCAAGAGAAAGAAGAAGTTATATTCTTCTTTGACAATGAAGAAGAATGGATGATGAGGTATGGAAATGTTTTTATGCTGGTTACACAGAAAAACACTAATCCATTTATTAAATCAGTGGTTAACTCTTAATATTCGCAAATGTATTCCAGATTACCTACAGACGAGCAAAAAGGTTATAAACTTTCCACTGACTATATTCCATCTAACTATACAAAATTTGTCAGATGTGTTCCACCCAAGAAGAACTTGAAGAAAAAGAAGAAAGAATAAGTAATGTATGATTGATTATGAGTTGAAGCTATAATCAATGACATTTAAAAACCAGAAATGAAGTCAGCAGGTGGACATATTAATATTTATCGGTTTTGTTTTACAAAAAGTCATTTATTTAGCTTTACAAATTAGTCAAATATGCACTTTATAGTTTCGTGCCTGATCAAAAGTAGCCTTTAAGAGATATTTATTTGGAAGGCAATAAATTAATGTTTTAAACTTTTGAAACCGTTTTATATTAAGTATAGTAAAATTATTTTAGTCGTTTCATTTACTTTTAGTAATACTAGTTTTCACGAGGAGCATTGTTAGAGATTTGTTAATATCTGAAAGCTGGCTTATTGGATTTAGTTGAGCAGCTACTGTTGGACTTTTTAATGGATGTAGTATTCACTTTAATCACACGACTGTTGTTTGGACCCAAAGCAGGACGAGCAGCTAGAGGAGCCTTCATTCCAGAGCCCTTTAACGGTTGCGGGGTCCCCTCTAAGTAAATAGGTTTATTAACTTTTATTGGCTTAGGTTTTGCCTCATGTGCTTTCATAGACCTGTACCAATAAACAACCAAACCACATAGTGCATCGCATAAATAACTAGAATGTTGAAATTGGCAAATTGCTTCCATCCATTTACTACTTAAGCCATTCAAGTAATAACAGTATTTTACAACTGTGCTTATTTTTTTGTTGGAAAATATTATGCATAATTAAATTACTTTTTTACATTTAACTGCGAAATCAAAAAATAAACCTTGAAGAAAACTTACTTTCTTCCAACAGATTCCAACGATTCCGTAGATGCGGATCTCAAAGTATGAAGTTTCATGAGAACTCGGCTAAAATATAGATGTGAAGATTTTACTGATTGAAAAGTGTTCTGGATACAAAATATATTGAATTTTTATGGCATTGACAATTGAGAAAATTTTCGAGGATATTTACTTTCTTAGCGGAGCTGCTGGTTCTGCATAAGGTTTTAAACAAGATGGCATGGCTTCTTCAGCTGAAATTTGCTTCGCCAAATTTCCACAAGATCCCATACTGGGTCGTGAAGTTCTCCTTATTGGTACAATATCTTCATTATCACCCAAACTCATTATATCATTATAAATGGCCAATTTTCTTTTCCCGCAGTCCTTCTTAGGGGCCGAGCATGTTGGTGTTTCCTGAGCATTGCACGGTGTGACATTGTGCTGAAATTTTATATTGGCTAACTCTCTTTTCACGCTGTCAAAGTCCTTGCATTTTCTTAAAAGTGCCAAGGCTGTCTTGTCTAGTTGAGCCCGAAGAGTCGCCAAATCTTTGGTCAGGGATTCATAAAGAAAACTTTTTCCTTTGTAGCCTCGAACTTCGTCCTTTAAACGACTAACTTCATTTTCCAAGTTGTAAACTTTCAACTGTAGTTTCATATTTAAGGAATGGAGTATCACATTATCTGGTGAGTCCGAAAATCTAGAGTAAGGAGCAGGAGACCTCGTGGGAGTGACAGGTATGAGTGCTTTAAAAACATACAAATAATATTAAGTCTGAATTTTAAAACTTTTTGAAATAAAAATGGTACAAAATCTATCACTGTATTCGATCATTTAAATAAAGTACCGTTATTATCATTTGCCATTTCCAACAAAAAGTTGTAGTTCAATGTTTCAAATAATGAATATTCCCGGGTAAATGTTCACAAGTGCAATCGCTATTTTTTATTGCTATTTTACGAAATTATTTAATATAATTTTAATTTTAAACAGGAATTGTAAGACGAAGCAAAACAGAGAGAACGGTACACCCTTGTTCACTAAACGTATAAGTGCAACTGAAGTCTTGACTTCGAGACTATTGGTTATCTCTCTACCTTCAACTTTTGTATGGCCTGTACTGAGATAGTAACATAATTAAGAAGTAAGAAGACTTTTAATGTCAAGACGAAAAATTGGCTTTTACTTTGTCTCCAGCTTTCCGCCAACTGTTTCATTTGCATACACCACAATTTCTTATTTTGAATATATTAAGTATCGCAGTATCGGAATACCTCATTTTGTCATTAATAGTCTGTGGCGCCGTCCGATCTTAAACGCTACTCTCCTCCTAAACGGCCACATTTTTTAAAAATTGACTCCGGATATCAATTCCCAAGGATCTGAAGATATGCACTTGCCTTTTGGCTTTTTCTCCTATTCCCCTTTCTCATAGACATATTTAAAGTGTACACCCCCTCTCAACCAAATTCTAAAATAGCAACATATTTTGTTTTCACTTTTCATTTACCTACTAGCACAAGGTAAAATCCTTACGGCACCGGGTTAAATAATCCCGGTGGGGTACAGAGAGCTCAAATTTCAAACATTGCTTACATTATTGCGGCCACGCCCCTAGCTGAAAAATATTGTTTTTTAAATATTGCTCTGTCAGGTTAACTTCGTTTGATTGGACTTGGGTTCTAACATTTTCAAATGTCAAGACATTTAATGAGGTGAGCATTGTGAGCAGTTACTGTTACATGCACCCTCGGTACTCTTGGTGCCCTTGCCCTTCAAACGTGCAGTGATGAACTTCCATTATTCATGAAGATGGGAAATGCACAAAATGTTATACATCTACATTACGTACCCAGAATCTGAAATCTAGTAGTAAGGATTATAAAAACTGTAAGCGTCTTGTACGACAAAGTACTTCTGTGCATTCAATGAACGCGCTTTATACGATGAGCAAAATGTACATCGACAGGGTAGTATTTACCAATTTAATGGAAAGATCAACTCAATGCCATAAACTCCCCTGTAGGTTAAGTCTTCAAGTAAGTAGAACAAAATTATCTATGCATTTATTGCTATAAACGAAAAGACCATCTAACTATAAATTATCACTACCCACAGTTGGTAGTTCATTCAACACACCACATATACATGTCGATATTACTGTAGGTAAGGTATATAGTTATTCATCACGACGGCTGAGGCTGACTTCATTTTGCCATTGACCAGGGACTGAAAATTCTTCAGGAATTGGAAACACAAGAGAGGGACCGACATTCATTTGACTGTCTTTTGTTGTGGGAAGTGTAATTCCTCTGTATCTGAAAATGGAGTCTGTGTCTGGCATCTGTTGGTAAAATTTTAGAAAGTTGTGTTTTTCAGTCATTTCATACATTTTTTGCTTTTCTTATTTCTGTGTTACATATGCAAATGCAGTACTATTGTTGGTTGGTACAATAGTGCAATTAGTATACAACCGTAAAGGTTAAAGTTAAACGGGCATTGTGTGGGGTAAACTAAGGTAACTTGCCGGGTACTCTCTTTGAATTAACGCCCATGTAAAAATAAATCATTAAGCCAAATAAAGGTACACTGTGGTACAAGAACATTTCTCTTTAATAGTTAATTGTTTGGGTTCAGCTTTTTGTATTATTAAATGCCATACAAAATGGTTGATTGATGTGTAGAAACCCTCCCACGTTTTTTAATGTGACGTAAATGGAAAGGTTAGTAGTAGTATGCATTTTACAAGCTACCCAAGTTGGGTAACCCAACCCCTACTTGCCAAAGCTTCTATATTCAACACAACGAATCAACAAGAACAAGGGACGTCAGCAGATGTCACCATGCGATTGTATCTCTTCATGTCTTCATATGCATTTATGTCATAAAATATAGAGCCTTACCAAAAAGTTTCCCATTTCCATCCGACGGTGGTAGTGATAAGCTAGATAAATCATCGATGCCACCGCAAATACAATACTTGTTAGAGTTTGATTAAAGTACACCACTGCTAAGAGAAGCCCAAAGTAAACTTCAAGTAGCACCTGCATTATATTGACGTAGAATAAAAGCACGTAGTCTGTTATTTGCTGACATCGTAAAACGTATAATCATGTTCTTGCATGAAAATTTTTGATCATTCATTATTCGTCTTACGTATAAAAGGCTGATATATATAAGACAGGCGAATTGTATTTGTCTGTTAGATAGCAAACCGCCAAGAAAGCATTCCTCCACAAGGTAGACTAAAACGTGAGCTCCTCTATAACATAGAATTTGTTAAATTAGTAGTGGCTGACACTCATGATTTTTCTGATTTATCTCGATGAGAAATTAGGTTCAAGATGATATTCAAGTGCATTACTATTACTGGTTACAAGATATAAATTGTCAAACTATTTGGAGACTATTCCATCCCATACACTTGAATTTGTGGTAAAATTTGAAGTTTGACCCCACGGCTCCCATACTAATGACTAATGACGCTAAAGCATTGGCAAACTTATATAGCTCATAAAGGTGTACCCATACCCAGCGCAAGTATCTGACAATCGCATACCTACCGACGTGAAACATGGAAAATTTTCCATTTGCCGCGTAAAAATTCAAAAAAAAGCATTCATTGCTGGGAGATCGCGGATCGCAGCGCCTACAGAAATTCACCTCTCGTGTATAAAAACCGGAGAAGAAAAACGAGAAA
>JAHZNE010003047.1:0-10748 GCA_027744055.1 Callyntrura sp. NNG-2020
TTTTTAACATAATAGCCTGGCATGCTTTGTCTTTTTTTTTTATATATATTTGGTCCCGTTTGAAGGTAAAATGTCAACTGATTCTGCTATTGAAGACGTACTAAAGCTTGATGAATATTCTTTCCAGAAGGGATATATTTTATTCCGCTTTTGTCCGATTATGGGTTCCCGTAAGAAAACAATATGAGAACGGGGTGATGTGAACCGAAACTGTTATTATCATTACGGATTATGGTTTTGAACCACGTCTATATAAAGCCTCTGGAACTTTTTAACAGTTTGGAGCTGCCTTCCTTTTGTGCGCCCTACACGGATGAATGAATGAAATTGAACAAATTATGCTTGAGAAATGAAAATAATGGGGAAAGTTTTTATTTCTTTCTTTACGCTTTTACGACCGTCAAGTTTGTACGCTCTAACACGAGTTCAAACAATCCTTTCTCTCTCCGTCTATCTAGTATCCGTGTGACATATTGCTTTTTTTCTATGGTGCTATCAATCGAGGTTGACATGTATACACGTAGCAAATGCTCTGGTATGTTAGTTAATATGCGAGGAGTACCCGGTTTGTGACACAAGTTTTCCTTTGCATTCATGCTATAGGGGAGTGAACGGGGAGTTCAAAAGATGCTTTTAAAATGCACAGGTAAATGGACGCTGTGCACACTCACACTCATACCGCTGAGATGCATGGTGTAATAAGTCGTAAAGTTCTCTTAGCCGCTTGCTGTTTTGCGAAGGGCAATAAAAGTGCTAACTCCAGCCAAGCTGTATACAGTTCCTGCGGACACGAGATAAGGCTGACTTTGGTTTAAGCAAAATGAACTGAGGGACTTTGGGAGGAATCATTCATTCTACATGTTTTTATGATACGTACTGCGTAGATAAGGGTATATGGTTATAGGTAGCACACGGTTTTGCTTTCTATTCTAAAGTGCAAGTTTACTCTCTTTGATAAAGAATGATGATAGATAAATAAGGGGAATAAAAATTGTGTACGTATGTTTGCAGGGATTGTTATCTATGTACTTTATAATACTTTGGGTAGCAATTAAGGTGACAGGACTCATTTTGTAATAATTACATGTCCTCTAAATTTTCTACGTTTTACTAGAAGTTTTGTTGGTTTCTGCTCATCGGGAAAGACGGGAAGTTTGATTTATGCGGTGAAATAATGACGCGACTAATCTGTATTGGTTTAGTTTGTGTTTTTCGTTCGATTGGTACAATACCGATACATTTACAACCTTATTTTGCTCAACCTACCATCATCAATGCATATTCGTATGCTTTTAAATGTATTGAAATTATGCACCATCCCAATTAGTTAAACAATAGGAGATGGAAATACCATGAGAAAAAAATACAATAGTTGCCTTTCGCTACTTATTTTTTCAAGTAGTTTGTCGTTGTTCTTTAAAATCTACTGTGCCAGTGTTTCTACATTGCACTAGCACAAATTTTTGTAATCTTATAATCTGAGTTACAAGACAAATAGACAAAAAATCGAAATATATCAGTGTAGTACATTTCAGGTTTTATATACCAAGGCATTCGACATATATATTATATCATATAACGGCGTGTTTCCAGTTGGGCAAGGGTTACGATGGAAGGCCTGATAAGGAATGAACTTTACTTTTCTAAATGTATGGTTTTGTAAGGAAGTGAGTATCAGTACCGCAGTCGTATAAGTAGGAAACAGCTCTTTCTCGCTCACTGCCTTTTTTCTCAAGCACAATGGAAAGAGAGAAGATGAAGAAGAGATGTACATCTCTTTAGCCAATCTATTACTGTCAGTCAATCCTGCTTCTATACTTTTCTCTGTGATGTCTGCTGTATTGCTTGCTTCCATGATGGTGGTGGCAACAGAAGAGATGAAATGAGAAAGCTGACTTGACGGTTCCACAATATGTGTATGCAATATTATACCATTTATGCTTTGTATTCATAGTGACTTCCTCATAGGCCTAATACCCATGTTCATATATGCATTTTATTCACTGCTGCATTATATTATGTGGTAATAACAATAATAATGCATAGAGGCGACTTCCAGTTACCGCTAGTCATTCAGTTAGTCATTTAAAGAAAACGAGATGAAGTTAACAACACAAACGAAAAGAAAGGAAAATGCAAGGGCAATGTATTATGAAAAGATGAAGAGAAAGAAGGAAAAAGTTTTTTTTACCATGTTTCTTGGATCTTTCTCTTATTCTTTGAATTCGAAACACCCAAACCATGTATTGCATTCGTGCATTGTACTCTGTGAAATATTACAACGTATATTTTTACGTACGTGCATATCTGGGCTCTCTCAAAGACATTTTAATGCAGATGCAAAGATTTATATAGGAACATAGCACATGCATTCGTGCATTAAAACTTTTGTATGTAAGTTATGTGTGCATATTATGTGATGTGGTAGCAGTGGTTGTTAGTTGGCGGATGATGGTATCACTGACATTCTGGTGGCAGCAAGGTTGTTTTAGAAATGAATACATGTATTTCATGTAGTTGTTTTACTTCTCTAAATGCATATAAGCTTGTATAGGGGGCGCAACATCAGAGTATATGTGTTGCACCAACATAGTATCCAGTAAAAGCAGCGGTGGCAGCAGTCAGTCACTCAACGAGTCAGTTTGTTACAACAAGATAAAGTATTCATGTATGCAAGTTTCCCTCCGCGTATTATAGAAATATGTAGAAGGAATAGTGGCCGTGGTAACCTTAAGAAAGTTAGTGGTGGCGGTGGGAACTTGAGAAGGTAAAGGAGAAAGAGCACATATCCTCTTGTCTTCTTGTCTATTTTGCAAGAAAGGTACAGCAACCAGTAGTGGTACTAGCAGTATCAGCAATGGAAAAGTAACAGTAGCCAGGAAAAGTGGCTCAAGAAAAAAAGTAAATGCTTTTAAGTCTATTTTCAGCTTATGAAAATTTGATAAGTTCACATCTTTTCTCTGAGTGGTATGATGGCAGCAGCACTACTCTTCGCTCTACTGGGAACCGAATTTGGGTATTTGCTAAGTAATACGGAGAAATGTACGGATACAGATTTTGTTACTTATTCACATTCGACATGCTAATATTTTCCTTGTCTCCACAGCACCAAGAGCAGTCTTAGCACAAACTCTTTTCTATTATTCTGCATAATGCATACTACGCCTTACTTCCAACGTACTCTTGTACTTTGCATGCATAATGTTTGCTTTCTCTGGCTCCATCGAAAAAAGGCATTTTTGTTAGTTTAGTTTAGTCAAAGCAGGAAATCCAAGATGTTTGCTTTCTATTCAACTGATAGTAGGTTTAGTGACTTGTCTGGCATCAAAATAGCATATGTGCAACTTTTGAACTGGTTTTTTAAATCTAACCTATGTAAAAGGTGAAAATTTGCAACGTTTATATTGTCAGGAAGAGAAAAATACAGAAGTCGTGTGCTACTGACGAGGGAACCTTGGAGGCTGCAGCTCTCCGATCGGCTTCAAATTTTCACACAATAAGCTTCTTATTAATATTACTCCTTGTACCAAGTCACAGGTTCCAAAAAAATAGCATATGTGCAACTTTTGAACTGGTTTTTTAAATCTAACCTATGTAAAAGGTGAAAATTTGCAACGTTTATATTGTCAGGAAGAGAAAAATACAGAAGTCGTGTGCTACTGAGTGAAAAAGAAACAATTTTTAAAATTGAATTGAGCAGACGTCAAATCCATCGAGGCTGTTTCCATTTTACTTTTGGACTGACTGTGTATGTGTGTTTGCGTGGGAAACGAGAAAGCGTTCATGACAAGTCGCTGTTTGTCCGCGTACTGAGATGTAAGGTTGAGGAGAAGGCATGTTCGAAAAGAAGAGCAAAACCTTGTTATTGTTTCGCTCTATATATGTAATAGTCACGCAGACTGGGCATACCGTTATAGATATAGACCCGTCTACTTTTACCTCCCCTCCAGGATGCCATTTTAATATGTCAACGAATGACAGAGAGAAGACGTGAAATCGATAAAGTGGGAATTCCACCAGGTGTTTTGTACTCGTGTTCATTTACGTTTCTTATGTTAATTCTGTGAACGAAAGGGCGACGTAGTATAGTAGATCAGGGAAAACGTGGATGGCAGTGTGATGATACGCAAAAATTGTACTAAGAACCTTTATTCAACGTCGTATTTTTTTCCTTTTAGAAACGCTACCTGCAGCTGTTTGTTACATATTTTTGATGCAAAATGATTCTATTTGAATGTAAAAAGGTCAACTGTGAATTAAAGGCGACTGTGAAGTTAAAAGCTTTTCGCAAAATTCTCACATTTTTCCTCTTTTGAAGAAGCATTAAACATATTCAATATCTAATACAATGCATTTTGTGAAGTAACTCATTCTCTGGAATATTTTCCTCGAAGTGTTGCATGAAAGGTGTGGCAGGCTTTTTGTAACTTGCCTAGGTTCCAAAAACAATCCATCACTTTTCCTGCTATTCCTGGCAAATGACACGTTTCATTCTTTGTAACATACACCGTTGAAAAACTTCGCCTTTTTCCTGGTTACATTCACATATACGATACCTAGCTACCCATTTACTGGATGATTAATTTTACAAGTGATTAAAATCAACCCGATTACAGCGTTTCTTTCCTGAGCATACTCTACACATCTGCTCTTTTACGCCCGTTTTGCCTTCACGTGTTCGGTTATCCTCTCCACTGCTGGGAGAGCTGTAGGCAAAACATCCATCAGAGTTAGTCACAGGAACTAGCACCTCTGGTTAATTTTTTCAACACAGCTGGATACCAAACACCACCAAACACATTTTGTAATTATCACATGTCTGCAGCAGCAGCAATAACAAAGATGATGACTATGACGGTGCTACTCTCGCCTGGTTTCGCCAATTTTATCTCCGCGTTTTATCAAAAATAAGCTTTTCTTCATAGTACAGCTGTGGACGGACTTTGTTCATACGCAAATGCATATGTACCTGCTACCTGCCTACCTACCTATATACTTTCTGCTTCACAACCCCTCTGCTGTTCAGAATAATTTCTTATCAAAGTGATCATCAACAAGTAACACTACCCCCGAGAATTTTTGTATGTAGGTTGATATGTTCATAGGTGCATTTTACTAACTAACAGATTTAGTGATAAAGTAAAACTCCCCACCATCCATAACTAGAAGCTTTTAGTAGACATGCCACTGAAATATATGATATTATCATTTTTTTGTTCTGCTCGGCTGCAGCAAAAAGGCATGTAAGCTGTCCACCAAAAAACAGAGCAAAGATGTGAGGATTTTCTTGTAAGTTTGAGATTAACCCAGGACAGCAATAATAATGGTGGTAACAAGCTTCATCTCCCATTTGGAAACGGCAACAACAATAACAACAGCCTCAGTATTCTTGTTGCTACTCGCAAGTACCAGAGGATTTTCTCGAGTAAGCCTTCAAGTCATCCAGAGGCAAAGTCAAGTTGATAGAAAGAATAAAGATGGACAGGTTAAAGAGGAAATAATATTAAGACAACACAACATTGCCCCTACACCAAACTTCCTCGTGCACATTTTCGTAACCGTCTTCGTCTTCATTCCAAGCGTTTTTGTTTACTGGTCTGTAGTAAAGTAGTAGTTTGTCCGCCTGTCGTCAAGTCTCTAACCCTATTATGTTATTCAATGATAAAGAGAAAAAAGGAACATGGTTGTCAAACCTGGGATGAAATTATCCCCAAACAATAACCGTATTACCTTTTTGCCTAAACCTGACTTGTTTCTGCTTCTCCTTCCACAATGTTCGTATTTGATTTCACATTATAGTCCTATATATGGCTTATTTAAAAACCTATCATTATTACTACTACTACAGTTATTACAGAGTATTACGCTAACTCCACTTTTGGTGAAGATAAAAAAAAGTTTCACATGTACGCACTTTGAAAACTTATAATAATTGCTATTATTATGGCATGTTTGTTATAATTATTCTTATACTGCCGCGTGTGTTCTAAGGAAGAAGGGATTTCAGCTGAAGAAGGCACATGCAATACATATTTAAGTAGGTAAGGTATGTAAAATATATTCAATTGATATTAGAGGAAGAATGTCGTCATGAAAGCTTATTGGAGAAAGAAAAGTTATACGACGAGAAGGGCATTAGCAGGAGGAACGTTTGCCCATTATAGGTAACAAAGTATAATTACGTTACGTTACTCGTTTCCAGGCTACAAACCCATCCAGCTTTGAATATTGCATGTCTCTCTCCCTCTCTGCTCGCAAGTCAAACAAACTTTGGTCAGGATCAGGAAAGAAAAAGAGGATGAGGCAACCTTTATCCGATTTATGATGTAAAAGTTACGTCTGCTCCAGAAATCAAATCGAACTCTTAAGCCTGCCTACAGACTTATACGGTGTGTAATGTTGTTACCCTACAACAAGTCTTGCCTCGTCCTATAGCTTGCGGTGGTTCTAGGACAAAATGGCAATTGACAAATCCCCCTACTTTGACGATACGTTGACTGCCGGATTTTTAGAGGTTGCAACTGTGGCAACTAAAAAGATGACGATTCAAATGGGACAAAAATTATTGAAGTCATACAGTAACAATTTCAAATGCGTCAATCCAAAATTCCGAAATAACCTCATGCCAACTCAAACAGTACTGGTGACGGTGAAATAGGACCCAACATTTTATTCTATGCTTGAATGAAAGAACGTATAAATTATACCAACCAAGTATATTTAACTCCACCTTTACACATCTGCATTGTCTATGAAAACGGTATTTAACCTATCCATCACCTCCAAGTAGGAGAGTTTGTTAATAGCCATTCTGACAGAGTACACGCTTGTGTAAGGCTTTCTGCGTATCGTTATTATGGAACAGTCTTGATTCTTAATAACTTTGATACTTTGGCAGTAGTACGACACACGTATAAAGGACAATATTACAGTTTCAAGTTCAGGTGGTGTATCTGGTGCTGTTGGTGTATAGGAAAATACAGGAAAGTGCGTAAAAACTTTGTAAAGGAAGGAATAAAGCGAGCCCCGCTACTTCATTCTTAATCAAATTTGAAAAAAATACTGTACACTTCAACCTTCAGGAGAAGATAAAGGGAAACAGCACACAGCAGAAAAAAGTTTTGAAAAGTAGACGGTTGGTTGAAGGGGGAGATGGCATGGGAAAGCGAAAGATGTTTCAGAAATCTATATTAGATTTTTCTACGGCTTGCCTCAATCTTCTTTTTTGGCTTCCGCTTTTTCTAACTTTTAAAAGTAGACACCAAAGGAGAACAGATAACTGACAAGGTAAAGCCAAAAAATGCACCAGAAAGAAGTTAATTTTTGTGGAGATGTATGTCCTTAAAATTAATTTTACTTCGCATGATATGCGTATATGGAATGGGACACGCGTCGGTTGGAAGCTATCAAGTCACATTTAAGTAAAAGCATGCATGGTTGATGACAGGATTTCAAAGGAACTAAACTACTGTAGAGACTACTTGAATTTTCATAAAAATACACGCTCTCCAATGAGATTCTAACAGACTAATTATTTGTTTTAAGAGTAATTTAAAAAACATTTCAGCTAATTTGTATAAAACTTGAAGTAGGTTTTACATTCTATCCATGTCAATAGGGAAACTACTGTGTTGTTTGAAGGATAAAAAAGTAATTAAGAAAACTCCGCCTCTTTCCCCCAAGAAAAGTGAACGTTCCCTGAAGAACTCTTCTACGAGCCGAGTTTGTTTATCAACGTCGATGGCTTAGTGTGTTTTGCTTTTTATCTAACCTACACTAGACCCTTAAAACAAGAGGGGATTTTATCTTCTTTTTTTTTATCCAAGTAGCACTTCACTTTTACTTTGGAAACCAACACCACCACTGCCGTCACCAGTTCTTCCTCTCGTGTGAAAGCAGCCCTTCCGCCCTTTCATCATCTTTCTCTCTTACAGTTTCTATCTCTCTCGAGCACAAGCAGAGAAAACTAAAAAAACTCTGTTTTTCTCTTTGTAAAAAAAACTTGGCTGTGTTACATGCGATGTGGAGTTTAAAAAAGAAAAGGATGGAAAATTAGCCAACTTTTTTTCTTTCACCGAGCGAGGTAGCGGTAAAATTGTAATAGGCACTTCATCATATATATACAACTAGCACAGTTTCATATATTCGGTAACTATATTTGTGGAAAAAGAACTGCAAATATCGTTTTGTATACCAATGACTTTTGCTACTGACGTTATGGCTAAACTAGAGAAGACAGCGTATTCCAAAACTTATTTTAAATATAAGAAAATTTGTGTAGCATGGGAAAAGGGAACTTGCTTCACAGACTAAAAATATTTTTTTACTATATAAAACATCAGAATGCTTGGCTTAGAAAACTTGACTTCAAAATATTAAAAAGATGAGGACGATACGTACAGTCGCAACAGCAACAGCCCGTAAAAAGTATTTTCTTCGTTTTGAATAATCATCCCTACTTTTATCCTGGTAATGAAATAAGAGGGGACCGCTGAGAGTTTTCGGTAGACAGGATTAGATTATTATGCGGAGTATAATGAATATCACGTCCCGTTGTGAAAAACTGGCGTGATGTTCCTTCCCCCAAATATTCGGGAGTGTTTGTGTAGTTTACAGTTCAAAGATTTTAAGTCAGTATTCTGATATTCGTAGAAATGTTGGGTTATTTTTACACTACAAGTATGGAAAATGGCACTGTCAACTTTTCATCATTTTCCGCATTATTTAATCAACAGTACATTGTTGGCGTGTTTCTCAGAATAGATTTGACAAGTTGAGTTTTACCCCACACTCACTTAGTAAAGTGAAGAGATTTGCTGTTTGATTGTGCACTCTAATCAAGCCGCTTTGAGTTACGTTTAGCTTTGAACTAAAAATTAATTGCGTACGGCAGGCAACTCAGCAAAAAACTAGCCAATGTACTGTCAAAATCAGACTAACGATTTTCAAAATGTGGTGTGTGAGGTATGGATTTTTTTATTTTGCCAAACTCAGCATGCAAAATTCACACGATATTTTTATGTGATTTAAGTCTTCGTTTTGCTTATATAATTATATTATATGTATATACCTACTACCGCATCGCATGAATGACATTTTTGTTGGTAAGTCAAACAAGTCAAACTCTATAATTACAAGGAAAAGTTGTCGGCCGTCGCGGTGACAGTACCGTTACCTCACTGTTGCGACTTTACTTAATTTTTGCGTATTTGACTTTTGTAGGCTTGCCGTAAGATACGTTTTTAGCAAAATTGTTTACATTCAACGAAGGCAAACGACATGTTACGTAATATGATATCTGATTTATAGCATGCATAGTTGAGACTACGATCTAGATTGAATTTAGAGATGGATACCAGAGATGCGTTCTCCCACAATAACTCAAGCATTAAATGACACAATAAAGTGTAATTTGGTAGACTCAGATACATCTTAGTTATTAAAATTAAATCCTTTTGTATGAAAGAGTAAGCTGCATATAACATGCAGTTTAATCTTTCATTATCAAGATTTTAAGTTACTGAACGTTCCTAAATTTAGTAAAGAAGTATTACATTGCTGCTTTATAATTTTAGTACAGTATAGGTTTAAAACATGTTATGTATAATGTTATTTGTCATACATGGTAGTTTACGAAAGCTTTATTGATTTCTGGTATGTTGCAAAATAAAAATCGATATATTTGATAAAATAGTTTCTGTTTCTGCTAACAGTTATTGACTAATCGTTGTGATGGGATACAAAATTAATGTGTAGTATCATTCATTCACGACTACTGATTACTCTACTTTCTACAATACAAAAACAAAGGCAACAACGAATATAAGCAACCTCCTGGCCGGCAACACTCACCTTCCTGTGCAATAATGAACTTATTTACCAACCAATCGTGTAAACTTACCCATGTTTTAGTATGTAACATGATATAGTATTTAGGTACTTAAAATGTTGGACGCCATAAAATAGTAAAGCCGAGTCGGCGCCGACGACCCAATACAATATAAATGCACCTACCCGAGGATAAAGAATCTCATCCATAACTGCAAACAACATTAGTCACTACAGAATGTGGACTGCATTTCTAATTCTACGTAGTAATGGATGAACTTATCTTTAAACGATGCTTTGAAGTGAGTATATGACGTATTGGCAGTTGTCAAAATTGTCAAAATGACAGTAATTATTATAGAACATTTTGATGAATTGTTGTAAACTTTCAAAGCGTGAGGCTACACAAATGTAGCAAAAATGGTATTTGTATCGTGCACGTACACATTGGCTATTTGAACTTTACATTTATATGTCATGTCCGCAGCGTGTTTTCTACTCATTGTATGAATTGCTAATAGTCCAGTCTTACAAATAAGTTGAACCCTAAATATTTTTACTCAGTCGCGTTGTTTGACAGCAACCATGGTGAATTAAGTAAATTTCTCTCACATCATAACACACGTGTAACAATAAAGCGAAAATGAATGCTTTAACGGTTACTTTTTATTATCTACGTTAGTAGTTACCTGATTTACCAAAAATCCATTATACACACAACCCAAGAAAGGTTGCATGCAATTCTGAAATTAAAGTTTTCCAACGTATCGTTTTCAATTCACAATTTCTCTTAAATTAGAAAAAGAGTTAAAAAGTCGAAAGCTAAAATTCCATCTTCCACTCAACAATATTTTTCCACAGGCAGTAGTGTGCTCAAGCATTTGGTCATTATTACAGTGCACAGTTCTACCGTTTATCAC